>JAYEVE010001362.1:0-122822 GCA_036346375.1 Guadua angustifolia
CAGAAAAAATAATATTAATTCATTAAAAAGTCTCCACTACATTTTTTCAGCTGTCCAAAGATTTTAATGAGCTAGGTAAAGAAGTAAATAATAAAGTAACATGTTTTAACTTCAAAGCAATGACATGACAGCATTCTACAAAAATAATCAAAGATTATATATGGATGAAAATTTTATCATGCCTTCCTCATAACATACTTAACCCTTGGTAAAAATATCAAAAATTAATAATTACTTTTATAGCCGTTTAAAATTCTAAAACAGAGAACTTGAAAATCTGAAATCTGCAATGTCAGAATTTTTATTAAATAATGGAGTATGGTTTTGAGCTGAAAATTTTACAGAAACATCCTTAGCTCAAATTCATTTGAAAAACAATGTTTCAGAAATAATATACTTTACTTACTCTTAAAGAAAAATCAAAAACAGAAACAAGGATTTGGAGCAGTCAGTCTTTTAATTGCCAAATCCAACACCTTAATGAAACTCAAAGAAACATCAAACAACATGTCATAGAAAATAATTTTGTAAAATACTAGAGACCAAAAGATGAATAAAAATAAATTTTCCAGAATTTTGGCACATCATTTATATAGCTTAAAAATTCAAAAACAGATTGAAAACCAGTCTAGTTTGGTGAATTACTGTTCTCAAATGGCATCACATATTGAGATGAAACCAAAGAAAATGGAAAGTAGATCTTCTGGGCTGCCTACTCAAAAATTTGCAGAATTTTTCATCTGAGTTATCACCCCTTGCCAAGCCTGCCCATCTGATCTGTCACTTCTGCACTTAAAATCGTTCAACTGCTGTTCTTCACCGATTCACTCGATGAGAACTTTGGCTCAGTCTCTGGCAGGTGGCCCCACGCGCGCCTGGGCCCACTGGCCAGCTCCTCCTTCCCTTCTTCCTTCTCTCTCTCCCCGTCCTGCCAAACGCTGCCTCGGAACTCTTTTCCTTGCGCCAGCGAGCTGCCCAGGCAGGAGGTTTTTGCCACGCGGCTGCAGGCGCCGAAAGCTCACCTGCTCCTGCTACACCGAGTGCTCCGCCCCAGCTGCAATATAGCCAGCAAGTCTCCCTCCGCACCTGCTTTGCTCGCTGCTTGCCTGCTCACTCGGCTGTGAAACTATCCGGCCAGAGCAAGCACCGAGCCTAGCTCGTTCAACCGAAGCCTCAGGTGAGCTCTTCTACCAGTCCGTCTCGCTGTGAATCTTGCTCCAGCTCTTGACCTTGTTTCCTCCATCTCGCATGCAGCCAAGCCAGAGCCGGCCGTGACTCCCTCCCTCTTCCTCAGCGCCGGCCGGCAAGCCAGCCCTCAGCCGCAGCTGCCGGTGGGATCTTGAGCTGCCATGCAGACTTTACTCTCTCCTCTAGCTCCTAATCTTGCTCCCCCAACCTGCATGCAGCCTCCCTGGCCTCACCTCACCTCGCCCTGGTGCTGCCCAGCTCAGCTGAGTCCCAGCCGTCTCCTGGAATCGCACAACCAAAGCCCAGAACAGCTACGCCATTGATGCGTTTGTGAAGCTCTAGGGTAAGAGAGAGTAAGCCTCAAGTATTTTTCCACAATGTTTTGACTCAAGTAACACCTTGGCCTGATGGTAGTACCGCTCGTGCGCAATCAGTAGGTCCTGTGTTCGAACCCCAGTTCTGCACAATATATTTATTTTTTTATTTTCTATCTTTTTGCCTTACGCAATGAAACACTCATAACTTTTGCTGTGAATCTCCGATTAATGCAAACTTAGTTCCTAAATTTGAGTTACTCAGTAGGGATTCAGAATATGCATTAAAAAGTTATACGTTGCTTGCTGCAAAAACTTTTAATTAGGAGTTGAATGAAAGCCATGATTTAAGTATTATGAAGGAACTATGATAATCCTAGCTCTAAAAATTATGAAATAAATCCAGCATGCTCCTGCAATCTCGAATGTCCCATTTCTGTAAAAAGATTTAGGACTCAATGTGTTTTGCATCAAAAGTTGATTGTGCCAAGCCTTAATATCATGCAAGATTCAAATAGTTAAAATATGGATTAAATGGACTCAAAAATTGGTGAAACCAGTTTGGATGTAATCTTGGGTTTGTATAGATCACCAGTATATAAAAACATTTAAGTTTCACCTTGGTTTGCCATATTTTCTCACTAATCAAACAAGCGATCGGTAAAACGGACGATTGGTCGAAGCGTCCGCAAAAGAACCCCAAACTCGATAAAACCAAATGCTATAACCCTAAAATGTCATATAATTGTTTGCCGTGGGAAAATGGTATCATAATGAACAATTTTGAGTTAGGTCATATTACGTCGCAATGAACTTTGATATGAAAAACGTCTTTAACGAAGGTGAAAAATCATGAAACCAACTTTAAAACACTCTTAGGGTTACCCTCAGCTTATCCCTGAAAAATGGTTAGATTATCCCATAAGGTGTGATCGCAATCGAAGAATGAAAACTGGACCGTAACTACGCGAATAATGTGGTCATATAAGCCTTTTTGGCAACCCGTAAAATATCTTATATACATCAAAAATAGTGAAAGAATAGCTGAGTAACATTCTACGATACTTATACTACCATTTTCTGGAAAAATATTTCATTTATAACCTTCTTATCATATAAAACTAGTTGCTGCAAATACCTTAAGTGACCACAAACTGCACATTTTCAGAATCACTTAAGCACTTTCGGTGGCTTGTAAAATTACTCGGCCAAACATAAAATTTTGGGGAAATGGTCCAGCATACCCCAGTATATGAACAACCAAATTATGTCAACATATCTTAATTAATACTTACTTATCAAATAAATTATGTTAACGCAAAAGCCCTAAATGATAACATTGTCGAACCGCTTTTACGCTAACAAGAAGAGTAGAAAGTCTTCGTCCAATGTTGCCGCAATACAAGAAATAATCCCATGACCATATAGCAACAGCAAATGACTTTAAACTTCAGATCTAACTTGTAGAAATTGCTTCCATGCATGAACACTTAAAGTTAAGCACTAATCAAACAAACCTTTAGTGAACGTTTTTCTTTTATCAATCCAAACTATTTTTGCGCTCTTGAATTGGGTTATAAACACTAAAACACACATTTGTAACCTCTTGGTAAGATTTAATTTGGTAATTTTATCTGATTTCTTTTTGTCCCATTTTGATTCGGTGTTATTTGCTTTTGTCTCGGTTATTATTATTTCGACGCATAGACGCATTTATAATTCGGATTCGGTTATTAACGACATCGACTTTGATCCGGATTATATTCCTGACGACGAGCAACCAGGCAAGCACCTCCTTTGACCATTTTGATCCCATATTTGCAAAGTTATTTTGTTTCATCAAACTATATGCATGCGTGTATGTTTTAAACTTGTTATATTGTGGGTGATGGTAGCTAAATCCAATTGTATGCATTCCCATTACCTTGACATTTGAATCACTGCCATTGTAACCTAGTAATGGTGTAGACAATAATTAATGTCACTTGGGTAAAACTTATGAGATTAACATATGTATATGCTTAGACTTGCTCATTAGATTGGTTTCAAAATGATGGGAGATGTTTCAACTACATTGAGCAAACTTGTTTAAATTGAACGGAACCGAGGTATGGTTTCCGTGTCTCTTGGTAAAAATCCAACTCAAAATTTATGATTTAGACGCGGCGAGTTATTACTTAACTTGCGGCGTGAAACGGACCTCACGCAGTAGTTAGGGGAGATTCTCGCTGGGTCGATTAAGGACCGAACTTGATGCTATCATCTAAGTGAATTCGTGCAACCACAAGTTCGGTATGGGACGGACCTGCTAAGTAATTTGTGCGTGTCGTTATTAGCTTCGCCATTGGGTTGTGTGGGGTCGGGTAGACCCTTGCAAAGCGCAAGAGGGGCTCTGTTTCAGGCGGTTAGCCCTAATGTACCGTGAAACCTTAGCGCGCGGTTGGTAGCGTGTCGCGCATTGTAAAGGCCTTGTCATGATCTCTCTGCCGACACACCAAAGGAAGTGTGTTAATAGCTTGGCATTAAGGGAAGATCATGTCTTGTGGGTAAAGTGTACACTCTCTGCAGAGATTAAAATCTAATTAATTAGCCGTGCTCACGGTCATGAGCAACTTGGGGAAATAATGTCAAGTATAGTCTCTGTTTTTGCTAAAACTTTTGGAAATGGTGTTGGAATGAGTTGGTGGATTGGGAAGCCAATGGTGGCTGTTTTTACTCGTCATTTGCAGCCATGGAGGGTTGTGAATTGCTGTATATGAACTCTACTTACTGTTATTTAGCTTCATATTAAATGCTCTTTACAAATTGTTATCGCTTTTATGAATCTTTTGCTTGCAAACAAAATCTGCCTTATGCTGAAATGAGACTAGTGTAGAAGCTTAATTCCTTGTTATAGCCCTGCATTTACTTTATTTCCATACACTAAAGTCTTGCGAGTACATACGTGTACTCACGGTTGCTTAATCTAAACAATATAGACAATGGTATGGAAGAACGCCCCGACGACATGTACTCACTCCGGGTTTCGACGATCTTGTTGACGGATGAACTTGGGCTTTTCCAAGTCGGTTGCCTTTGGGTTATTGGATGGGCATACCGCTGTCCTACTTTTGGTATATGTTTAAATTCCGCTGCAATTTATTCTTTGACATGTAATATTTGGCCGGTCGGCCACTACTTGTAATAGTAAGTAGTTGTAATAGTTGTAGTTTATGTTTATGCTATTCCAACTGCTTAGATTCATGTGTATGTGTTGCGATACATCTCGAATGCGGATATGTGGGTGCTAGGCGTTGATCTTGGGAACTAGCACTAGACACATATCCGGTACCTGGAATTGTCATCAACCATCAATGTATACACTGCATAATCGTCGTTCTTTGGCTATTGCTCTTGCTCCCTTGGAGAGTGCGGCGATACCAAGGTCCCGAGACGGATGGCGAATGCTATGCGTGGATGAGTTGGTCTCAATCCCAAGATGGTTGTTCGAATGGAATCGAAACTCTCATGGACGCGTAAGTGTGTGTACGGTGCGACTATATGGCTCATATTTGTTTGGGTGAGGGCCATTTAGTCAATACTCCGTGCACGGGACTTTTGGGTGGCAGTGAGCATACACTTAAGTGGAGTATGGGTGTCACCTCTAAGTCCAACGCACGTGTGAGGATCGATTCATACTTCTGGGTGCCCACACCCTTAAACTAGCGGAGTGTTCCATGCAACTGCACGGATAGTCTGTTGTTATTACGGTTAGAGTTTCTTCTTTGTTGATTTTCTTTCCAACTTCTATAAATCTCGGTGGATACTCGGTTACTGTGTGTTTCTGAATGTCCTCCGTTGAGTAGTTGTAAGTATCTAGGCTCTTAATTTTAGTTATTTTAGTGTTTTAGTGATTAATAACGTTTATTTGTCAAGACTAACTATGTTTCAAGATTTTAGAATTAGTGCTTGACATTGATATATTGAGAGTTCTTGGTTTTCGTGATCCCCAAAAGGTATAATGATGGCAAAGTATGAAGATTAAAGACCTTGTGACTAGAAATGACCCGAGGAGTCAAGTTTGGATCATTTTAATAATATGTTTTGTTTTTGTTTTGGTCATACTATTAAGGAGGGTTCAAGGCTAGTAGTTTGAACTTGGTGAGGTTGGGTAGCTAGTTGTAATGCACACTAGGTCTCTCAATCCTATATCTAGTCATGGAAAGACAAAAAAACCAAGTGAGTATGCTAAATCTAGAATGCGTGAGAAATTTAAAACTTGGTCAGAAAAAATCAGATTAAGTTAGATAATCTGACTAGATCAGATCATCGGTCGAGTCAATTCAACTGAAAGTATATCCTAGAATTTTCAATAGGAGTTGGATAATCCGAGTGACTTGAAGCATGGGTTCGATCAATTAAACAGAGGACATGCATTGAAGTTTCAATGGGAGTCGGATGATCTGAATGATCCAGAGCATGGGTCAAATCAATTCTACAGATAAGCATTTGAGTTGATCTTCATATGAGTCGGATGATCAGAGTTGGTCGGACTATCGGTTAGATCAATCTGACAAAGAAGGTGCTATCAAGATTTTGCTCTAGAAAGGTCACTGAGACAAAGAAGGTGCTATCAAAATTTTTAATTAAGCCTTTGTTACTCAAAGAATCCAAACTGACCTCCCTCCTGTTTGTCATCCGATCCACTTCAGTAGTTCTTCCCCTCTACTGTATCTGCAACACCGGTAATTTGTTCTGAATATTTTTCAGTATTGCTGAACTTGTTC
The DNA here is from genome assembly GCA_036346375.1 of Guadua angustifolia. Classification (NCBI taxonomy): domain Eukaryota; kingdom Viridiplantae; phylum Streptophyta; class Magnoliopsida; order Poales; family Poaceae; genus Guadua; species Guadua angustifolia. The sequence continues at coordinate 6,269 of JAYEVE010001362.1, forward strand.
TTAATGCAAAGGGAGAGCTACTGCCGCTTAATTTCTTTAAAACTAATGATGCGCATTTAGTGAGAGTTATTTCTACCAAAACTCGATTAACAAGCAAAAACGTTGGCTATAAGCCTCACACTGATCACTCCTATTTCAAAGAGAAATAATTAAAAAACAATCTCTCTCTACCCCGCAAGAATGGTCGCTAAGCTCCTCCTAATTAACCTGTATGGTGTAAAGGTTCCGCGCGCCTGACAAGGATTTTCTTAGCTGCAATGAGCTAGCTTGCCTAGTCAAACTAAAAGTCTGCTCGATCAGCAAAACTTCCTTACGCACTCGCCACATGCAGCCATGCGGTGCCCACATGCACACGCAGGGATCACTCAGGAGTCAGGATAACGAATTATTTTGTTCAGCTTTTGTAGCCGTAACCCAACTGTCTACACAGCGTGAGCCTACTGTTATTTTCGGTCTCGACCACTGCTTGCTCGATTTTGATGCCCCCGTCATGCTTTCAGAAACATAGGGTAATTTGCCCGGCCCGGTCCATTTTTGGTTGCAAATTGAAACCATCAGTTAATATTCACAATCCAGCAACTGTAACACTTCAGAACATAACCACGGCAGGATCATGCCTCTCTCACTCATTTTTCTGAACTAAAAATCCTTTTTCGTAAAAAATCGCAGGAAAAACCTACATGTAATTATACATTTTTTCAAAAATCTACACGTAAAAAAATCAAGCCAAGCCGCGGCTCCCTCCGCGCGACGTGGACAGGCTGCCTGGCTAGGAATCCTGCAGGAAATAATAGAGGTGTATGATTCGTGGTCATATTTATTGCAGTGCAGAGCTCGCTGGGTAGCTGAAGCATCCGTGCGTCAATTCAGTCAAGTATCAACCCAGCCCAGTCCACAGTCCATACTCATCGATCAGGAAGGAAAATCGATGCACGCCATGAATGTACGGGAAGAAAATCGAAACAAGGAAAGAGAAAATGAGAGCTGTACGTGGCCTGGGCAACGGAAGTACAGAAGTAGAGCAACGGAAGTACAGAAGTACAGAAGTAGACCTGGGCATCGTGCCTGGCTGACACCTTTTCCCCGCACGAATTGCATGGAAGGCAAAAGGAACTTGCATATCAAGTAGCAGTGTGATGTGTTTGCAATCTAACCGTACCGAGGCAAAAGAAAAATGCAAGGTACACAATCTTGCGAGACGAATTCTGTAGATGTTGCTGTTGACCTGGCCACGGGAGGTGACCAAAGCCAATAAAACCGAAGCTATATATATATATATATATATAGAAAAATGTTTCCATACTCCTGGGTGTATGTACTCCCACCTCTAATATACCATTTAAATGATATTGTTATGCCTCTATATCCTGTTGAGTATACTCTAATACTAATTATAAGATACTCCAAAGTGAGTTCCATGAAAATTTCATTAAAATCCACCCTTTATAGCATAAATTGTTTACATATTCCTTATACATATGGAAAGGGTATGTAGCAAAAAAATAAAGGGTCTGATGAAATTTTTTTAATCATGTTGTATTGTAGTATCTTAGAATTATTATTGGAGTATACCGAAAGTGATAAAGGAGTATAAAGTGTTTATTTAACTGGTATATTAGAGGTGGGAGTATGTACTCCTAGGAGTACGGAAAAGGCAATAATGTAGTTGGTTGAGTTAGTTTCGGAAGATTAGATTAGGGGGAATGTATACTTATCAATGGTTTTTTTTTTAGCAAATCAGTCAAATTTTGGACTATAGGATCAAAACCCACATTTAACATTTGACCAATTTTTTTGACAAATCAATCAAATTTTGGACTATAGAATCAAAACCCACATTTCTCATATCTCTTACACGTTGCAGCGTTACAAAACAATTAGAAAACATTAATGGGTGGAGAAACATTAATGGTCTCACTTATCTAAATGCAGATCCCATGGACAGAAAAGTGATTGAAATCAAAGAAAAAAACAGACGATAGATTTTTAGCAACTCCAATAGATTAATTAGTTTGTTAGCCTAGGCATGAGTGGTTAGTTGTTGAGGTAGTATGCGTGAGACTGTAAGGCGCCTACGCATGTTACATAGCTTTCCTATTTAAAAGAACAAGGAGGAGAAGAAAAGCTGCAGAGTTGGCGGCACAAAACCTTTCTTGCGTCTGCCTCCAGGAGTGTTTGTGTGCGTGTCTTCGTATTCGCGTGAGTATACACTAGCTGATTGCCAACTTTAATTCCCCGTCTTACTAAAGAACCCAAACAAACAACACCAGCGGCTGCAATGAGCTCTCGCCACCTTCTCTTCATGTCCTTTTGGCTGTACTGCTCGCTGTTGTCAATCCATGCACCTCGTGCTACCTCACTCTCCTTCAGCTTCAACTTCTCCAGCTCTGGCGACCCCTGCGACACGGAGCTCAGGTGCGAACGTGACGCGCACATGGGCTCCGGCGTGATCGAGCTAACCAAGAACTGGATCAGAGGCGATGTCTTCAGCGTTGGCCGCGTGTCTTATGCGCGTCCGGTGCTGCTCTGGGACAGCGCCACCGGCGAGATGGCCAGCTTCACATCTACCTTCACATTTCAAATCAAGCCCAAAAACAAGACCTTCTTTAAAATGTGTAACGAGAGCGGCGACGGGATGGCTTTCTTCCTCGCTCACTTCCCGTCGAGGATCCCTCCCAACAGCTACGGTGGGTATTTGGCCCTCTTCAACGACAGCAACCAGTCCAACACCACCGGTGACGACCGCATCGTCGCGGTGGAGTTCGACACGTTCAACAACACCGATTATGGGGATAGCAACGGCAACCATATAGGCATTGACATCAACTCCATCAACTCCAAGGCCAGTACAAACGTGAACAAGAGCCTGGCCTCCGAGGACTCCGTTATGACTGCCGAGATTCACTACAACAACCTCACGGGTATCCTAGCCGCCCATCTCCAGATCAACGACGGCCAGCCGTACAACGTCAGTGCCCCGGTAGACATGAAGGCAAGTTTGCCCGAGGAAGTGGCAGTCGGCTTCTCTGCGGCCACCGGCCGATGCATCGAGCGGCGCGGGGGATGTCCAACGCGCGTTGGACGGCGCCACTCGTCCAACGCGCGGAAGGCCATCCGATATTTAGTGCCGTTGCGGCCGCGTATCAAGGAAAAGCACGCGGCTCGGCTCGCCTGGCTTCCACGCGCGTAGCTTCTGCTCAAGCCGAACTGCCGAACGTGAATCGCGAGCCCACGCGCCGAGGGAGCTAGGACGGACTCAGACTCGCGTAGCGCGGACGGACTCGCGTAGGTTTTCCCGTTTGTCGAAGACGCCGCCGTTTGTCGCTGAAGACGTCGCCGCCTCTGCCGCATCAATTCGTGAGTCTCGTGAAATCTGTTGCATCAAGAGCCGCCGCCTCTGCCTTCTATTTTTCTCAAGGTGATCCTCTAATCCTCTTTTCACACATTAATTTTCACATTAATCATTGCTATTAGCGGTGGCTGTGAATTGCGGCCAGAATTTCTATCGCTTGCCCTTTGGTCCTTTTTAGTTCTGCATGCATGTGTAGATGCTGCTGGTCCTAGCGGCTTGAAGTTTCTGGTGTTTAGGCGATCGACTAAATAATTCTCGTGCAGCTTGAAGGCTGGGCAACCAGAGCGAAATTGTGACAGCACCAAAACACATTTTGTCTGCTTTGTGTTCTGATCGTTCTGTTGTCATCTATATTTTTTTTTCTTGTTGTCACTTGTTTCGCAGGAATACGGAAGCATCGGGAAGGATTGTTGTCGGTAGTTTTCTCTGAAGAACGGAACAGCGACAAGGCTGAAATTGTCGTTGTGTTCAGGAGTTCAGAGAATTGCCGAAGCAATTGTCGCTGCTTGTTCAGATTGTCCGTATTGATCATCTGCTCATATTGACGGTGCCACTTGTGCTCGATTAACAATGCAAAACCATAATTCCCCTAAAGGTTTATATCTGTTTTTTTATCTAGTACAAATTGGGATGTCTAGATATTTAATGAATCTAAATTTTTATTTTATAGATGATATCAATGATACAACAGAAGAAAATGGTTGTACAGCAGAGTTTCGAACACCAGGTATTATCTCTGTGATCTTGTTTAAATCATACATGAATATGCATTTCAAATTGAAGATCTGCTATTGCATTCACCGAAGATTTCGGTAATTTCTGGCTATGTAACATCCTGAAAATTCAATAAAGTGAAAATGAATAATTTAATTTTGAATATTATTATTTCTGAGTTTCCTTGCCATTGCTGAATTTTATTTGGATTTCTTTGGAATTGTTCTTCACATGAAAAATTCAATAAATGGAAAATAAAGAAGGAAAAATAGAAAAAAGGCAAGAATACAAAAAAGTAAAAATTTATAAAAGTGCCATGAGAACCCTGATCATTCAATTGAATCATTTTAGCCAGCAATTGAAATGTTATGCATAAAAAAATGAGGAGATAAAAGGAAAATACAACATTTAAATCAAAATAATGCAATGTCAGAATTTTCATAAAATAATGGAACCGTATTTTGACATGAGAATTTTATAGAAGCATCCTGAGATTAAATCCTTTTGAAAAACAAAGTTTGAAAAATAATAGAATTCAATTGATCTCAAAGGAAAATCAAAATTTGAAACGCAAATCAGGATCAGTCATTGCCGTGTGGGCCAATTGTTGCTACTCCGTTCCGTTGGCACATTGGAGAAATCCTCAGTCGCTGACAATGGCCCAGGAACCCTGCTTCCAGACTCTTCTCCTCCAACACCGTTCGTTCCACTGGCCAACCTCCGTTCGCTCCACTGGAACTCTCCCGAAGCTTGGAGTACAGCCCACTACCGAGCTATGCATGGCGTCTCAGAGACCACCAGGGCAGTGCTTCACTTCCCCCTCCACTCACTTCTTCTTCGTTCTTTTCAAGCCAGCACTGAAGCCCTTCCATTTCCTCCATTTGCCGCAAGTTCCAGAGCTCAAACCCACTCGCGGTTCTTCTGAATCAGCCAGCCATTTCCAAATTCCCTTGAGCTGGAGCATCACCACGCACCACTGATCAAAAGCCCTCAAGAACATCCAGCTCCTTCCATGTGAAATAGTGCCGCCGCCGAAGAGCCTTTCTTCCCCAAGTCCGGCTGCCGTGGGCGAAGCTTCTCCGTCCATCTCCGCTTCGGCTAGCAGGTGAAATCAACTCCTTGTCACCCCGTGATGCTATACATGCCATCAATTCGAGCTCTCACCCCTTGATTTCTCTTCTCAACCTTCCGCCATGGCCACCGCCTGGAGCTCGGCTACAGCTCACCTCGGGCCATCTCCGGCCGAATCGGTTCCAGGTCCAGAAGCACCTCGCCGAGCCCTTCCTCTCCATGCCCTCGCATTCGCCGGAGGATCACCGGAGACCCCTCGCCGCCGAGCCCTAGCCATCCTCTGTTTTTTTGTGTCGTTGTGCAAAGGGGGCCTGCGAGCCAGTCGCCAGGGGGAAGAAGGCTAAGTCCAGAAAGGCGTTTTCTATGCTGGTAAAGCGTATTGACATATTAGTTGTTGATTTCCCAAAACCAACTAGTGATTAAACTCTGATAACTTGTGTATTGTTAGTCACAGACCAGTGAAATAAATTTGTATATTTATTTAAAATCCAGAAGAATCTAAATATGCAAACATATTACATTTTTGAACTACAGAACAATTTATTTAAATGATCCATGATTATAGTCACTTTGTGGTCTTTAATAAAAAGTTGTGCACAATATGTTATCAGACAATAAAATAAATTCCTATCTGTTTAGAAGACTAGGATGAATTTGAAGATATGGAAACATTTAATTTCTGAATCCCAGAACATTTGTGAGAAGTTAAAAATGGTATAGACTCTATTATAAGCATTTTTGTGCATATGAGAAATATGGCACATATGAAACATATAACTTTTAAAACAATAAAATATAGTCTTGTTGTCTCTGGAATCATAATAAACTCAAATATGTAAAATCATCTAATGTCGAACTCAATTTAACAATACTTGCTTCATAGTCATTAATTAACCATGTTATGGCCGTTAGCAAAGTATATGGCAAAATGGCTCACAAAATGGTATGGCAAATTGCATCAAGTTCCTAAAACAGTGAGGACATATGGGTGTGAAAATAATTGGAATGAAGTTTAAACTTGAGTTCCTTTATCATAAAGAAATGGCAAATGTAACAATAGTCAAATAGAAAACCTATTGCAGTTAAAAGCAAAACAATGCAAAACCAACTTTAAAACATACCTAGGATTGCTACCTGCTAATGCCTGAAAAATGAATCAAAGATCGTGTATGGTGTAGTTAGGAACTCAAAACGAAACGTGGCCGATTTAGGGTTTGCAAATGTGGTCATTTAGGCTATTTCAACAATAGATGAAATAACTCATCCAGATACTAAAATCAGTAAAATCAGTTTAGTAACACTGTACAAAGTTTATACTACCATATTCTGTAAAAAGAATCTTATTTCATTAAGATTTGCATATTCTTCTTGTTAGCCCAAAACCCTTAAGCGTTAACCTTTTGATTCACCTTTTGGCCGATTCCAAATAGTGTCAACTTAACGATGCCACTTAAGCCTTTTCAACAATGAATATAATGTATCAGCTAAAGCCTAAAATTTGTGGAATTAGCTTAGGATTGTTATACAAAGTATAAATCATCTTATTATGAAGAAATAACCATATTTCATCATGTTTTGCATATTAATCTCGATAACTTAATAACCCTAAGTAATCGCATTACTTTAGACATTAATACGAATGATTAAACTTTAGGTAATAATGAAGGAATCCGTAGTTAAGTTATTTTTATCACCAGAGCCTTCTCGAATGTCATGAAAATAATCCCAGTAGCCTAAATCAGTAAATCTAGCTTGCATGAAACTAATTCTAAGCAAAATCAATTAAAGGTAAAGCGCTATTAACTCATACTCTAATATGATCATTTAAGCATTTTCATTAACTCGCAAAGCAGCTCATCTAAATCTGAATTTAGTAAAGAACAGCTTAGAATCGATCTCTAAGATATAATCTCTGACAATCTAAGAAAATATCCTTATTTCATCTTGCTTTGACTCGAATCCTCATAAAGCAAAACACAGTAAGTATATAAGATTGTCGAACTCATATCATGAATAATAAATCAATGAACTTTGTAACTAATAATTACTTCTATTTAATCTCAACCGATTTTAGCATCTTGAATTAAGTAAAATAAGATTTATAAACCCATAAAGAGCAATCCCTGCTTCGTGTGAAGAGTTTTAATTGTTCTTTCTATTTTTGTTCTTTCGCTCTTATTGAAGTTTATTGTTTTGCGTTATTTTCCGTTGTTCGACGAGTAGACCCGACGTCTCTAGCTTCGTCTTCGTCGTCGTCAACCGCAATCCTCGTCTTCGTCGTAGTCGGCAATTGGGCAAGGCAAGCATCCTTTGACCATATTGAGCCCAATATTTTATATTCCTTTTGTGCATCAAATTGTTTATGCATGCGATTACTTTATGTAAATTGCTATTTTGTGGATTGGTAGTTATACTGTTATCTCGTGATCCTCCGTTGATGATTATGAACATGTGAACCTTGATAACCATAGAGTAAGGTTAGACATTTCTTAATGTCATTTTGGGTATACACGATCATATTAACCTGCTTAGCCATGCTTTAGAGTCATTAATGTACATGATCAAACAAGTATTTGTTTCCTGAAAACATTGTAAATGTCACTATTGGTTGCGGGTACTTTGATTAAAAACCCAAAATGAAACTATGCTTTGATGCGCGATTATTGGCAATAGCGGATGTGCGAAAGGAATTGCACGTAGTGTAGGGTGGAGTGTCGCCGTGTCGGAGTTAAGGACCGAGCAATGGGACGCTATTGATCCGAGATTTCGTGCAACCACAAGGGTGAGGATGGGTTAGCCATAGCTTGTTACGATTTGGATATGGCTTTGTTCATTGGTAGGCGGGAGCTTTGCACGAGCATTCGGTTTGGTCTGTTCGAAGGGTTTCCACCCATGCAACGGTGTACGCCCGCCATGGTTAGAAACGTTGTGTGTTGTGTATACGTGAAAGGGCCCACGTCATGTGTGTGTGTTTCTAATTTCACGGGGATTAACGCCCGGCTGGACCAAAGCCATGTCTAAGTAATGTAGCGAACTATGTATGGTCTTCTTGACGTCACACCTAAGGAAGTGTGTCGGGCAATGGTTGATCATTCCTTGCGGGTAAAGATGTACACCTCTGCAGAGTTTAAATCTAATTAATTAGCGCTTCATGTCATGAGCACTTGGTGATTTCATTCCAATGCTAGATGTTTTGTTATTTCAAAAGGGTTGGTATCATTTTGTTTTGCAAAGCGTGTCTTATGTCAAAGGGCCGACATTGATGGAATTTCGTGAATGTGAATGATTAAATCGCTCACGTCATGGAGGGCTGTGAGTGTTATTATGCTTTACTTATTTGTTATCAATGAATTAAATGCTCTTACAAATTCCGTTTGCAAATAACTTGGATTTACAAATTCAAATTCGCTTTATGCAAACTAACTGTAGAAGCCTTCCTTTGAAGTGGCCTGCATGTATGATAGGTTTTGCTCAAGTCTTGCTGAGTATGTAAAATACTCACCCTTGCCTAATTATATTGTAGGTGGTTTAGAATGCGAAGCTTCGAAGTTGTCCATCGTAAGTTGCGGGATTTTCTTCGTCGTGTTCTATCTGAAGTTTATGCCTGGTCAGTTGCCTGCGGGATTGGATGGGTAAACCACAAGGCTTGCTTCTTTTGCTGCTATATTTCTCTGAGTTGTAATATTTAATTATATAATCGTTTCCGCTTAATTAACGCTTTGTATGGTTGTGATTTCCAATTGTTGTAAACATGTGAGTGCTAGCTACTGATCCAGGGAATAGCACAGTAATCACATGGAGGTTCCTGTTCGTCAGAACAGGGTCTCACAGGCTACTTCAGCGTTGTTCACACATAGCTGCTTGCATACAGAGAAGAAGAAAAGAACAGTTGACAGATGTTCATGCATAAGCTAGTAGCTGCTTGCATACAGAGAAGAAGAAAAGAACAGTTGACAGATGTTCATGCATAAGCTAGCTGTCATCTACATGGTAATGAATGTATAACTAGTATTGTCTGCAGTAATTATAGAAGAAAAGAAATGTCATCATTCTGATGAGTTGTGCACTTGTGCTGGAGAGATGAATATTGAAATCCATAGTTAATTTTAGTGATCTGGTATATATGGTCTGAGCGCTGTAACTGATAACTGCTGCGTGCAAAATAGCTATGACAACAACTTTCAGTTTCACAGGCCAGCGTGGAGATAAAAGAGCTTGCACGAAATATATGGGCGTGTTCATATAAGAATACTGTACATTCATTCACATGCATACAACATGTACATGTGGGGCTCTTTCTTGTCTCTATGAAGTACATTTTTTACATCAACATGCATGTCGGGTAACATCACCAGAGACAAAGGACAGATGATAGGGGCGCTTGACGCAAAGGAATGAGCCAAACATCAACACTGGACAGCCTAATAACCTAAACATCGCCATGCATCTAACTTCCAAGCCGGGTACGAGTTGTCCTGCCTGTTGTTCCTGAAAGCGCAGCACCCAACGGAGTAGACGATAATGAGGAAGATCAGGAAGATGATGTTGACGGTGGCGATCTTCTTCCAGTCATTCTTCAGGTTAGCGAGCACGCCAGCCTTGCATGACTGACAATCGTAGCAGAGGGCAGTCTGATCATTCGACCATGTGTTGCAGTCAGGGTCATCGGTCGTGTTGAAGCCAGGAGGTTGGATCCAGACGGTCTCACTCTGGTAGGTGAAGTTGCACCCAGTTGGGGGCTTGCAGCATCCAGACTGGACAAAAGATAGGTGTGTTAGCTGCATAAAACACAATCGAATAGTTTAAAACAATAATTCTCATATTGACGAAAATTTCCAAAGCTCAGGACATTCAAAGCCTACAGTCAAGGCTGAAATACTCAGGACAATTATACAAGATAGATAATGGTCTGCATGTAAGAGCATCCCTGTTCCAACACACCAATCCAGAAGTATTATGTAGAGTCAGATCAAGAAGTTCAAATATTAGTATATGTCACAGCAAAAATATATAGAATTCCTCTAAATGGCAGAAGCTCTAAATAAGGGGTAACATGATCAGGACTTCAGGAGTGCCATGGGACTCATGGGAGTCCAGGTAGTAGTGCTTGGATTACACATAAAGAAACTCCAGGTAGTATTGGCACTTGCTGAAAGCTAACATGACAATGCAAAGCAAAGGCCTGTGGCACAAGGCAAAATTACCGATGCAGTAAATCATCAATAGAATAATGTCAGGATTAAATTTCATAAATTAAGACTATAATTGACCAAGAACCAGAGATCCCCATACGTAGCAAAGGCAGATTACCAATGCGGAAGCTTCATGGATACACTAAGCCTACAAACTAGTAAAATGCATGCAATTTCTATCACAATGTCCTTCCTTCATTAGAATAGTGTATAACAAGACAGTAACATCAAACAGCCTCAAAATGTGGTGAAATCTAGTGGCGTTGATATATTCAGAAGCATGCAAAAACCAAAGTGAAATCTTGTTAAATTGCTAGCATTAGTCATTTACCACGAGTCACGACTTGCTCAAATCTTCCAATTAGTCTTCACCAACCCCTCTTGTATTGCCATGCAGTTAGAAAATACTAAGAAAACTGTATCGAAAGCACAAAAAGATTGCGGTACTCCTAAACAAACCAAGCCATCATGAGAAGGGGAACAAAAATGCAGGAACTAATCGACGATGCAGCATAGGGATTGAGAAGCATTTATTGATAAGAACCAAGAAGTCACATGTGCAGCTTGTGGAAATGGAATCTAACGATCCTTCTACTAGCCCGATGAAAAATATCAAACTGTACCAAATCCACATGTACTGATAGATAGAACTGTCCATCATCGTGGGTTTTTCTTCTTCTTTTTTTTTTATGGAAATCTTAACTACAAAACAGCGAACGGGAATTAGGCTCCAATCCAGCAAGACTATGAAGGGAGCCAAACAACAAATTAAGGCATTCATATGCATATGCATGCACAATCCCATCGAAAATTCCATATCCCCCAAGACTAATCGACTCCATCCCCCAAAATCCAACCGCTAGGGGAGATCTGTTGAACAAAACATCCTAGTAGCAATTCACCAACCAAAGGGAAAAAAACTAAAATCTCCGCGCTAACCCAGATATCAAACCTCTTGTAGGAGTGATTCAACAACCCAAGAGAAATTTACAACGAGAAGACCAAATAAGGCATTTCACCCGGATCGGGAGAGGTTGTTATTGATAACGGCTCAGCGTCTCCTTCTTGGCCCCGAAGCCGCGGCACCTTGCCGTCTGGTGGAGGCAGCTCGGATCTTGGCCCAGATTTCACGAGAAGGCAGAGGCGGCTCTTGATGCAACAGATTTCACGAGACTCACGAATTGATGCGGCGAGGCGGCGTCTTCAGCGACAAACGGCGGCGTCTTCGACAAACGGAAAACCTACGCGAAGTCCGTCCGGCTACGCGAAGTCCGAGTCCGTCTGGCTGCCTCGGTGCGTGGGCTCGCGATTCACGTTCGCGATTCGCTTGAGCGAAGCTACGCGTGGAAGCGAGCGAGCCGAGCCGCGTGCTTTCCTTGCGCCACGGGAGGTTTTCTTGATCGCGGCGCAGCGGCGATAAATATCGGATAGCCTTCCGCGTTGGACGAGTGGCGCCGTCCAACGCGCTGGACGTCCCCGCCGTGCATCGAGATGCATCGGTGATGTCTTGGTCGTTTAGCTCCACTCTAGAGGTTGCCGCAAGCCCCGCTAATGCTACTACCGAGTGCGACTAGTACTTGTGCTAGTGCCTACTCGCTGTAGCTTTTTTTCTGTTCTCTGCATCGTCAGAGTCAGATTGTACATCGGCGACGATATGGAAGAGGCTAAGAGGAATCGGCGCATGTGATTCCGACGAAGAACGAGAGCAAGCTGAATTCGAGAGAGGGTCGGACCTAGACGGTACCGCTATCATGAGCTTCGCCGCTGCCACGAGCAACTTCGGAGGAGGAGAAGCTTGGCGAGGGGTTTCGCAATGTCTATCGGGGCCGTCTCGTGACCAGGACCGCCGGTGGCCGTGAAGATGTTCTCGGAGTCGTCGAGAACAGGGAGGAAAGCGTTCGAGGCCGAGGTGAAGATCATAAGCGGCTCGAGCATCGCAACCTTGTGCAGTTGTTAGGTTGGTGTGACAGCCACAAAGGGCTCTTGCTCATCTATGAGCTTGTGCGAAGGCAGCCTTGACAGGCACCTTCTGACAGGTTTGCTCACTTGGTCGAGAGGTACAACTGTCTTGCCAAATGAGTTCTTCATTTTGTTAATTTGATTTACTAGTAGTTTGTTCAGGTTGTTAACTTGATTTATTTTACTAACAGATACAGGATTATCCTTGGTCTGGGCTCTGCACTACGCTATCTCCACACGGAGTGGGATCAGTGCGTATTGCATGGTGACATCAAGCCAAGCAACATACTTCTTGACTCATCACACAGCACCAAGTTGGCCGATTTCGGGTTAGCTAGGCTCGTCGACCATGGAGCTGGACCACGGACAACACAGATTGTGATGGGCACTGCAGGGTACATAGACCCAGAGTTCATCCGCACGCGGCGGCCTACCACCGAATCCGACGTCTACAGCTTCGGCATCGTCGTCCTAGAGATCGTCTCCGGCCGGTGGCCGGAGATGGAGCACCTAGACAAGGTCATCCCGCTGCTAAAGTGGATTTGGGACCTGTACGACGGAAACTCTGTCCTCGAAGCGGTGGATCATAGGCTAAGGGGAGACGAGCTCGACCGCGAGCACGGTTGCGGGTGGCAGCTGTGGCGCGCGGCCGTCTGTGATGCAGGCTGTGAACGTGCTGCAATCCGAGGACGTGACGATGCCGGTCCTGTCGCGGCAGGTGTACAGGACTACATCTGATTTTTCCCATGTGTCACGCGGCTACGACGCATCATCGTCGGCAAACATTTCTAGCATCCATGTCATCACCGACGCGGAGACAGACGCGGGAACACGGAAGTCGGCGGGAAATGCTAACGGTTCAACGACTTCGGTAAAGCCATCGGACGGTGCGGAGTGAAGGAAATGATGCGGGAAAGCATCTGACGGTGGAAGGAGAAGAATAGTAATTACTGCACTGTAGATGGTTGTCTTTTGTCGATTGCACAGTAAAGTTAAGAGCTGGCGCTGTAATTCAGTTGAGTGAAAACGTAGAAGAAGATGGGAAGTATATATAGGCATATACGTTCTGTTTTGGGCATTCTGTTGCTTGAGAAATACGAAATCACTTTTCCCCATTTCCTGTGTCTTCCTTCTTCCTCTGAATTTCTTTCGGGAGATCTTCTCCCTGCTTGTATCTGATTTTGTTTCAGTTGAGTATATCGGTGGAATTGGATCAAAGTCACAGTGGTGACATTTGGTATCAGAGCTCACGGGGTGACGCGCGGTGGATCGTGGAGGAGCGCGTCGACGGCACAAACGTCCACAACTAGCACTGGGCGGAGCACGACCGCCTCGAGTGGTCGCGCGCACGGCTCTCCTCCCTCCTCGCCGGCCTCCCTGTCCTCTCCGGCGAGGGCGGCCTCACCTTCCGCACCACCACCCTCGACAAGCTCGACGGCGAGGCCTATGTCAACATCCGCAAGGGCAAGGTCATTCCGGGGTACGAGCTCTCCCTCACCCTCTCCTGGGAGGCCGAGGCCGCCGCGGAGTCGGGCGTTGCCAATGTCAACGGTGTCGCCGAGGTCCCCTACCTCGCCGACGAGGATCCCAACCTCCGCGTCACCGTCCGCAGCGACGACGGGCCCCTCGCGCACCGCGCCAAGGACGCCTTCATCACCCGAGGCAAACCCCTGGTCCTCGAAAAGATCCGGGAGTATGTTGCCGCCATGGCCGAGGGCGGTCCCGCCAATGATTAGCTAGATTCCAAGAAGACTTCCACCAAGGCGGCAGGGGGCACGATTACTGCCCCAGCTCCAGCAGCGAAAAACGAGGAGAAACTGACGAAGATCAAAGAGAGTCTGGATTTTCTCTTTTCTCGGTTGGAGGTGTTGGAAACGATGAAACACCAACTCATGAGCCGAACGGAGTTGATGGCGTTGGCGGTTGAGCAAGGTACTAAGGATCAACATCTTCTCACCACCCAAATGGAGGCGACGGCTCAAGCAGTTGCGTGTCTAATGGTGGGAAGAGTTCAGGACGAGTCATGGAAGGAAGAAGGGACGTCGGCTGCAGTGAAGAACAAGGTTACCCCTGCAGTTTCGGAGTGTTGGGCGAGACCTGAAGGGGCTGCTACCATACCACCTGGTCTGGTGCAATCCAGGTGCTCGACAGGAGAATCAACCGAAGCAGAGATATTAAGACCAACCAGAGAAATTGGAGGCCAGGGAAGGCATTCTCTGCCTAAATTGAATTTTCCCAAATTTGATGGAGAGAATCCTTGACTTTGGAGAGATAAGTGCACTAATTACTTCTGAATTTTTAACATTCCTGAAGCTTTGTGGGTGTCAGCCGCAACTTTGCACATGGAGGATAATGCGGCGAGATGGTTACAAATGTACAAGGCTTGGAATGATCTGGGTAATTGGGAACAATTTATGCAAGCCGTGGAAGATAAGTTTGGTGCAGTTGAACAGAGGAGGTTACTAACAGAACTGGTGGAACTCAAACAAACTGGGACATTAGCAGAGTATACAACACGTTTTGAAGAATCTGGTATCACTCAAGAAAGTAGCCAAAATGGTAACTCTGTGTATGTTGAAGATGATGTTGAAATGGAATTGGGGATTGGCAGAAATGAGGTGGAAGACACTTCTGAAGAGGTTGGTATTGCTCTAGAAAATGGTCAAGATGATAAATCTTCATATGCTCGTGATGATGTGCAAAACGATTCGGGGATCACCACATGCAAATTGGAAGTTTCTTCCGAAGAATCTGTTATTGCTCAGGAAGCTGGTAAGGATGATAACTCTGCTGATGTCAGTGCTTGTGCTCAAAAGGAACTGAAGATTACGGCATGTGGATCTGGAGATGCTTCTGAAGAAAACAAAGACTTCCCCATTGTCTTGAATCCAGTTATAGCACACAGATATTATGTCACTGAATATCTTGGCTTAGCTGCATTCAGCAAGGTTGTGCAAGCACATGATCTTCAGACAGGAACCGATGTTTGCCTGTATGTCCAATCACGTTCTTATCGAGCTCCTGAGGTCATTCTGGGCCTGCCGTATGATCAGAGGATTGACATTTGGTCTCTCGGTTGCATCCTTGCTGAACTATACACTGGTGAAGTACTGTTTCCTAATGAACCAATTTCCATGATGCTTGCTCGAATGGTTGGGATGATTGGCCCAATTGACATGGAAATGCTAGCATTGGGATAGGAAACACAGAAGTATTTCACTGATGATTACAACCTTTTCACCAAGAATGAGGATGACAAGTCAACAATACTTGAAATTTGGTTTTATATGCAATGGGATCCCGGAATCATGGGAGTTGTTCTTATGAATATAACGTCAGAGACTATGCTATTTCTTGGGGACAAGCAATATTTCCAAGGCGCAATAATGTAATGACTGTTGGACCCGGTGTCAGTGTAAAGAGGAAGAGGCTTAAAGCCAACCACCGAGACGACCAAGGGCAGGAATGACTTGAATCAGATTTTGCCCTTCCTGTTCTTCTTCTCCACGTCTCCTCTCACGTCTCGGCAATCTCCGCCGGTGGCCACGGGATTTCCTCCTTCTTCGAGAGCTTCGTCTCACGCCACGGCGATTTCCCCTCGTCGACGGCCAAGGGACATGACAAGTAACTGGGTGGAGAAGACCATGCAATTCCAACATAGAGGTAAACAAATTGTCTTGCGTGGCATGCAACAAGGTGATCCTGCTAGTGTGATGAGTGCAATAATTCAGCAGATGGAAAAATGGAGACGGGGAGGTAATATTCTAGCCTAGGCGTTAGTCGAACAAGATTAGCCGAGCCAGGAAGAGAACATTCCAGAGGCCATCTTGTCGGTTCTGCATCAGTATCGCACGGTGTTTTCTGAACCACAAGGCTTACGTCCCATGCGTATGTATGACCACACTATTGCATTATTGCTAGGGTCTATTCCAGTGAATGCACGTCCTTATAGATATTCTCCACTTCATAAGAATGAGATTGAACGGCAAGTGAGTGAGATGCTTTCTTCTGGCCTTGTCACTCCGAGTGTCAGCCCTTCTGCGTCTCCAGTTTTGTTGGTGAAGAAGAAAGATGGTGCCTGGCGTTTTTGTGTGGATTACTGGCGACTCAATGACATGACAATTAAGAATAAGTTTCCAATGCCCGTAATTGACGAATTACTTGATGAGCTTGCTGGTACACAGTTTTTCTCCAAGCTAGATCTTCGCGCTGGTTATCACCAGATTCGGATGGATGCCAAGGATGAAGACAAGACCGCCTTTAAAACACACCATGGGCATTATTAATTTCGTGTCATGCCCTTCGGTCTCACAAATGCTCTGGCGACGTTTCAATGCGTAATGAATTCTATTTTGGCACCATTCTTGCGGAAGTTTGTCTTAGTTTTTATTGATGATATTTTGGTGTATAGCCCCGATCTCACAGCTCATGCTCAACATTTAGCTGCGGTGCTTAGTACTCTCCAGCATCATCAATTGTTTGTCAAAAGGTCTAAATGCACGTTTGCGCAGCAGCGGTTGGAATACCTTGGACATATTATTTCCAACCAAGGAGTCGCCACAGATCCCCGCAAGACGGAGGCAATGCTCAATTGGCCCCGCCCTCGCAATGTCTCTGAGTTGAGAGGATTTCTCGGACTTACCGGTTATTATCGGAAGTTTGTTAAGCAATATGGGATAATTGCACAGCCTCTCACCAATTTGTTAAAGAAAAAGGCATTTGAGCGGAATGAGCAAGCGGAGGCAACTTTCCTTCAATTGAAACAGGCCATGGCAACAACACCAGTGCTGAAATTGCCAAATTTTGAACAACCCTTTGAAATTGAAACAGATGCTTGTGATTCGGGTATTTGCGCTGTGTTGCTGCAGTCTGGACATCCTGTCGCCTTCTATAGCAAAGCTTTAGGGAAAGTTCATCAAGGGATGTCCATTTATGAAAAAGAGTTTCTCGCCATGATTCTTGCTGTGGATCGCTGGAGACCCTATCTGCAACGTCAGGAGTTTGTGATTCGTACCGATCACAAGAGTTTGTGTCACTTAGGCGACCGACAACTTCAATCTGATTTGCAGCGCAAAGCTATGACTCGTCTTATGGGCTTACAATTTCGCATTGTCTCTAACAAGGGGAAGGAGAACGTGGTGGCCGATGCAATATCTCGTGTCGGCCAAGCTATGGCATTACAGGCTAAATCAGAGGTGCAACCACTGTGGATCCAAGAGATCGTCAATTCTTATGTGACTGATACTGCCGCCCAACACAAATTATCTCAATTGGCATTATCCAGTCCAGATGAGCAGGGTTACCGTTTACACCAAGGCATTATTCGCTGTCATGGCAAGATCTGGGTGGGTAATAATTCGGCATTGCATACAAAGCTGATATCTATGTTTCATGCGAGTCCAATTAGCGGTCACTCGGGGATTCAGGCTACGTATCAACGTCTCAAGAAGCTCTTTTGTTGGTCGAGTATGAAACATAGATTGAAAACTTTATTAAACAATGCTTAGTTTGTCAACAGGCTAAAACTGAGTGCATGCGACCGGCCGGCTTACTTCAGCCATTACCACTTCCCTCTTCAACTTGGCATGAGGTGACTATGGATTTTATCGAAGGTTTACCTATGTCTGATGGCGCTAATGTCATCATGGTGGTCGTTGATCGGCTATCAAAATATGCTCATTTTTTTGCTCTAAGGCATCCTTTCACAGCCCAAAAAGTGGCACAGTTTTTTCTGGAGAATATCATTCGGGTACATGGTGTTCCAATGTCGGTTACCTCTGATCGTGACCGTATCTTCACTAGTTGTTTTTGGCGTGAGCTGTTCAAGGCATTAGATACGAAATTACAATTCAGCACAGCTTATCATCCACAAACGGATGGACAAACTGAAAGGGTAAATAAGTGTTTAGAAATGTATTTGCGCTGTATTGTGCACTCAACTCCTAGCAAGTGGAAAAAATGGCTGGCCTTAGCCGAATTTTGGTATAACACAAGCTTTCACAACTCCTTGGGGTGCTCACCATTTAAGATGTTGTATGGTCAAGACCCGAATTATGGTATTATTACACTAGTGTTATCTGATGCATCTTCAGAGGTCAAGGATGTGCTATTGGAGAGATAGCGATGTTCTGCTATTATCAAGCAACATCTTGCTGCAGCACAAGACCGGATGAAAGTCCAAGCTGATAAGAATCGCTCCGAGCGGCAATTTCAAGTGGGTGATCAAATTTTATTGAAACTTCAACCATATGCTCAATCTTCTTTGCTTAACCGACCTTACCCAAAGTTAGCACACAAATTTTATGGTCCATTTCGTATTATTGAGCGTATTGGTTCAGTGGCTTACAAGCTCGATTTACCATCCGACTGCACCATACATCCAGTTTTTCATGTCTCTCAGTTGAAGCAGTTTACTTCCAATTATACTCCTGTGTTTTCTGAATTGCCAAAGCTGGTCGAGTTAGATCGCAAGCCGACTGAGCCGGAAGCCATTCTTGACCGCCGGTTGGTGAAGAAAGGGAATTCAGCTATTGTCCAAGGATTAATTAAATGGTCTGGGATTCCGGCCGACTATGCTACTTGGGAGGATTTGGCAGTGCTCCAACACAGATTTCCTCACGCGATTGCTTGGGGACAAGCAAATTCTCAAGGGCGGGCTATTGTCATCACTGACACGGAGACAGACGCGAGAACATGGAAGTCGGCGGGAAATGCTACCGGTTCAACGACTTCAGTAAAGCCATCGAACGGTGCGGAGTGAAGGAAGCGATGCGGGAAAGCATCTGACGGTGGAAGGAGAAGAATAGTAATTACTGCACTGTAGATGGTTGTCTTTTGTCGATTGCGCGGTAAAGTTAAGAGCTGGCGCTGTAATTCAGTTGAGTGAAAACGTAGAAGATGGGAAGTATATATAGGCATATATGTTCTGTTTTGGGCATTCTGTTGCTTGACAAATACGAAATCACTTTTCCCCATTTCCTGTGTCTTCCTTTTTCCTCTGAATTTCTTCTGGGAGATCTTCTCCCTGCTTGTATCTGATTTTGTCCCAGTTGAGTATATCGGCGGAATCGGATCAAAGTCAAAATGGTGACAGTCCAGTCGTCTTGGATGCTTAGCGGGCCGAGATGATAGAGCTTACTTATCGAAGGCAACATATTGGCCTCATTTGGAATGCCGGAGTTTTCTTTTTTCTGATTCCTATGGAAATTGTACTGTGAAAACCGTGCAAAATTATTTCCTTAGTTACAAACAGGATCGTAGTACTTAGGGTCGTTCAAAACAACAATAATGAGTTGTCCTAATTATGTTCCTTTTTGCAAAAGCGAGTTTTCATTTGCAATAGACATAATGTTTTCTAAAGAGCAAGTTATAAGTGCAGTTGACATTGATAATAAATAATGAATAAGAATATAAGTATGTAAATATAATCAAGTAACTTTCTTTGTCACAACATTTTCGTATTGGAAATCCTCTTCCAAATTGTTTGCGCCAAATTAAAATTGGTAGGAACGACATAATCGGCAATCTGAAGATCAGCAGGAGTTTGAATAGCGCACGGTGGAGATTTGGAAACAGATGAGTCTGTTTAGGAAACCTAAGCCGACACGGATTCTATTACCACCGTATTGTAATAGGACTCGGATCGGCCGGAGGGTATATAAGATGAGCTCAGACCGCCTAGGAAGATCATACACAACAAAAATCACATCTACTAGTTTCTCTTTTCATTAGATTTTTAGTCTTGTAATACCTTCCTTTGTAAGTCAATTTTGATCAATAAAGTTGCGCATCGCCGATTATTGGTCTTCATTGATTTCGCTCTAGGTTTGGTTTACTCTATTTTGTTGCGCATCGCCTTCTCAGAGTAGATCTACCTTTATCCCAAGATTAGCCTTGATCAGCTAGTCTCGCTACGTCCTAATCGGTTTCTAGCTGATCAGAGTTACGCCGATCATCGTTTGATATTGGCT
The DNA here is from genome assembly GCA_036346375.1 of Guadua angustifolia. Classification (NCBI taxonomy): domain Eukaryota; kingdom Viridiplantae; phylum Streptophyta; class Magnoliopsida; order Poales; family Poaceae; genus Guadua; species Guadua angustifolia. The sequence continues at coordinate 26,527 of JAYEVE010001362.1, forward strand.
TTGAGCGATTTCATGACTTTACCTTATCGCTTGTAGGGTCAAATCGATTGGCACGCTTAAACCAGGTGTTCGTCTGGTGTGCTGAAGTCGAAAACCCTGCTTCAAGTTTTTGGCACCAGCAAACACCCGACCGGGTGGGGTTACGCATTACCATGCGTACACCAATGCTGCAAAGCTGAACACATCGACCAACCTACCGCCGTCAACACCATTCAATGCTTTCATCTAGTCGACAACTCGAGTTTCCACTCGGGGGGGCAACATGCCAGTTACAGCCACAATTGGCACAATCCCAGTGCTCCACTAGCCAATAATGTTAATTGGGCTGATTAGATCTCTGCAGTCTTGAGAGACCAATTCGGCTTACAACCAAAGGGGAAAGTTATCGGCTACAGAAAGCCGTATCCGGATTATATAGATCGCATGCCTTACCCGCACAACTTTAAGGTTCCTGATTTCGCTAAGTTTTCAGGAGATGATTCTATCACTACCCTAGAACACGTCGGACGATTCATCACCCAGTGTGGTGAGGCAGCCCAGTCCGGCGGATTAAAAATCAGGTTGTTTCTGTTATTTTTGTCGGGAACCACATTTACTTGGTTCACAAATCTGCCTTCGAATTCGGTTCACTTTTGGGACGATTTGGAGAGCCGATTTCATGAATATTTCTTCTCTAGTAGCCTGAGCTCGAATTTGAATCTGAGTTACATCCAATAAGTTCGGTGAGCGGTTTGATTATATCAGAAGATTTAGGGAAGTGCGAAATCAGTGCTTCAGCATCACATTACCTGATGACCAATTAGCCGATTTGGCATTGCAGGAGTTAATTCCACCTTTTAAGGAGAAATTTGCCGGGCAGGAATTTTTTGATTTGAGCCATCTACTTCACCGTGTATCGGCATAGGAAAGCCGATACTTTGACAACAAGGGATTCAAGGATAAATTTAGACTAACTATGAACAGCAAAGAAAGGCCAAGGTAAACATGGTCGACTACAGCTCAAGCGAGGCCTCTGAAGATGATGAAGCAGATGTAAATATAGCCAAGTGGATAAAAGGTTCTAAAAAATCATTTGTCTGCTCGTGGCTTAAGCCGACGAAAAATAAGTCGAAATTAAATGCGCCTTTGATGTGTCCAAGTGCGACCGCATATTTGATTTATTATTACAAGAAAAATTATCGATTGCGGAGGACATGTCATACCATCGGCCGACGAAATCAAAAAACGAAGATATTGTAAGTGGCATCTCTCTTTCTCGCATAATACTAACGACTACAATATTTTTCACCAATAGATACAGTCGGCTATTGAAGACGATCGGCTAAAGTTCGCAGAGTGGATGTGGATGTCAATCCTTTTCCAATCAACAAGGTCTGGTGCTCGCGCAAAGGCAAGGAGCCCATGGACGACGTTCAGTCCAGTTCCAACGGCAGTGAAACACTCAAGATAACGATCGGCTCATTCCAGATAGAAGCCAATCAAGATGGTAAAAACTCAAGGACGATTAAACCAAAGGGAGAGCTGCAAGTCGGATGATGGTATAAGTCCGAAAGATCTCCGCCATGAAAGCCAACACATAGGCCTAAGCCAACGTTTTTCTCAGCTACTTGAAAAATATGAGAAGATAAGCCATCGGCAAAGGCAACATCCTCGCCAGCCAGTAACTTGTATTGGACAGATAATCTGGAGAGAGCCCATCGGAGATGCCCTTTTTGGCAGTTTTGCTGGGAGAGGGGTGTGGCATTACCATCACCATGGTCATGTCCAATGGAGCATTATCCCCAGAAGGATTGGCCAAGGCAATCGGATAAGGAATAGTTGTCTGGACCGATACGTAATCGGCTTGGCACAGAGTATAAGAAGCCGATCAAGGAGAGGTTATCCATGCTGAATTAGGCCAAGCCTTCAGAACATGCTAAGGAGGATAACGATCTGGCTGGAAAATTCGTAAGCCGATCGAACCTAAACCAAGGTGGTGTCCGTCGGGCCTCAGCCGATCCCAATGCAGATGGCTTCAGCGCCTAAGGACTCAAGAAATGAGGGAGGCTGAACAGGAAAGGTTGAGGGATCAGGTGTTCAACGAGATGCGGCCTATTGTAACATCCCAATTTTTGACATTTTAATTATTTAATATTATTTTATTGCAATTTATGATTTTTGTGAATTTTCTGGAATTATTTGGATTTTTTTAGATTTATTGGAATTATTTTGAATTTAAACATATTGCCTTTTTGTCAAGAAATAATTATAAAAGAAAAGTTTAAAATAAAGTTTTACCCAAAATATTTTATTTAGGTCAAGAATGTCTCAAAGTATTTTTGAGAATTTTCTTGGAATTTTTAGAGTATTTTTACTACCCTAGATAAATCAATTTATTTTCTCAGATTGTTTTAAATGGAAAATCCCGGAAATTTCCTTCGGAACAGTACTGGGCTCGGCTCATTACTGTGTGGACCGAACGGTGAAACGGGAGGGGTAACACGATCCAGGTCCTTCTCCCTCCCCGGGCGCTCGTAACAACTCTGAAAGTTGGAGCGAATGGCGTTCTGGATTTGGCGCCACGACCTGAAGGAACCAGGTTTCTGGTTGAAAAGCCAGGTTCGCGCGGCACCGTCTAGGACGGTCGGGAGGTAATTGGCCATGACAAGCTCGTCACCCCCGGCCGCCAAGATAGCGGTCGACTAGATAGACAAGAATTCATCGGGGTTCTTGGTCCCGTCAGCAGCTCGACCGGGCGGGCTTGAACCGAGCCGCCGGCCGACGCGACGCAGCCGTCGAGAATCGCCATGTAGCCATAGGTCGACAACAGTCTTGCGGGTGTGGTCATCACCGACAAGGTCCCTGCTGCTGCCGGATTGAGTCGAGCGCCTCGGCAGCCCGACCTTGTGGGAACGACCACGGTCTTTGAGCAGGAATCACCTGGTAGGTAACGCAAGCGGTCCTGGACCCTACGGCGCCTGGGCGGAACGTCTGGGGAGAGGTCCGCAGACCTGCTGCTGGTTGACTCGGAGTTTGTGTGGCTTGGCTCGGGCCTGGCCCTGCTTGGTACGGTGCCCGTAGGACGCCAGCGCGTCTGCGTCAAAGCCTCGTCCCGAGCCCATTGCTCGGGCTAGCTCTCCAGGAGGCGTCCGATGGGTCTTGTGCGCGGCGACGCGGCGATGTTGTCATCACTTTTACGGAGCGGGTCCCGAGTGCCGACCGGTGTTGCGGAGGCACGACCTCGGTCGCAGCCCGTCGAGCTCTTCGGCGGGGCTCGGCCAAAGAGCTCCGACCTCGCCCTATCGGTCGGCCATGACTTCGGCGATAAGCGAGGCGCTCCCGTGAGAGGAGCTCGGCGGCCCGAAGCGTCTTGGCCTTCTCTGGGCCTCCAGCGAGGGCGGTTATAAGCAGTTAATGGCGACATGCACCATCCGCGGCGTCTTCAAGGGTCTGCGGATCACGGTCATCCGCATTTCCCTCCGTGCCTTGATCGTTCGCCATCGAGCGTCGCCGAAAGTAGTGGCGGTGGCGAAAGCGGCGAGGACACGGGTGGGAGTCGTGCGAATCCACACTTGAGGAAAGTCCGTCAACGAAGTGCGCCATGCTCCTGGGTTCTTGATGTCGTTCCTGTGAATGTGCGAAGCAATCGGGCCCCACGGTGGGCGCCAGCTGTCGACGATCGGGATCGTCAACCGCAAGAAATGAGATGGGGGGTCAGTGTGATACGGGACCTGGCTGCGCTTTGCTCGAGCGGAGGAAAAGAGTAGAGCGTGGTGATGGTGAGCAAGACGACAACGAAGCGTGAGGCGAGATTTATCTTGGTTCGAGCCTGTGGAGGTAATAGCTCTACTCCAGTCGCCTTGCGGTAGTTTTCTTGGCTATTTCTGAGTACAAGGGTGTGTTACAGCTCAAGTTCAACAATGGCTATGTCTAAGCTCGAGCTATGGCGTGTTGTGTGTTGTCTTCGTGTGTCCCAAAAGACTGCGCATCCTTGGTCTTTATACCTCCTCCGCGCGCAACGGATGGGAGAGATTCTCGGGAAGTGGCCTTCATGCACGTTGAGGGCTGGCGGTAACTGCTCCAGACTTGTTGCACGCACCTGCTCCTTCCCCACGACCCGTGCTTTGTCAACCGTTGGTCAAATGCTTGATCCGAAATCCAAGGGTCGTGTGGGGCCGTGCTCGGGTCCAGCGTGCTCTAGGTCGAGCGCCTCAGTACGCACTCAGGTCGTGGCCGGGGCCTCCCGAGCTTGGAGGATCCGTTGACCGTGCGCCAGCCGGTCAAGGAACGCCCAGCCCTCGTCAATCACCTAATTACGCTCAGGCTAATGAGCAAGCCGAGTCATCTAACAAGACCTTGATCAAGTTGATTAAGAGGAAGATTGACGAAAAGCCAAGGAATTGGCATTCCGCGTTATCGGAGTCACTATGGGCATATCGGCTAGCGTATCATGGGTCGACCAAGCTGTCACTATACCAACTAGTGTATGGTCAAGAAGCCGTTTTGCCTGTGGAAATTAACATTGATTCAGTGCGAGTGGCCAGACAAAACGGTTTATCGGCTAGTGAATACAGAGGCTTGATGTTTGATAATTTAGACGATTTAGCTAAGTTACGACTAGTCACGTTGGATCGACTTAAGAGGAACAAGGAGAAGGTTGCAAGGGCGTATAACAAAAAGGTTATGCCTAAATCATTTAGTGAAGCCAATTTAGTCTGGAAAACTATATTACCGGTTGGTTCTAAGGATAGTCGATTTGGTAAGTGGTCTCCCACATGGGAAGGGCTGTACAAAATAAATCGGCTCGTCGATGGAAACTCATATATTCTAGAGACGCTTGAGGGATCTGTACTACCAAAGGCAATCAATGGAAAATATTTGAAAAAGTATTACCCAAGCGTATGGATCGGATCATAATCGGCCGTGACAATGTCATTCCAGAAACCAGGAAATTCGATAAAAATAATAAAACATCAAGTACTTAATCGGTTAAACAGTCGATTAGATAAACGTTACAAAAATTACTTCAAGCCGATGCTAGCAACTAAGTTACATTTACAAGCCCAAGTCGGGAAGCCTCGCCCCCAAGGCCGACAACGTTGCAGTTGCTTTGGCAATTGTCTCCTAGATTTCATCGACTGTCCATCACGATTCGCCTTGGCTGTTTTGCCCGCTGTGCAGGACCACCTTAGCCGATTGATCTTTGACTTTCGCAATGGCTAAGCTGATGTCGCTCTTCTGGTTCTTCAGAGATGTAGCCGTTGCGCTCATGGTGGCGAGACCATTGGCAAGTTGCTTGTTTAGCTTGGACAGTTCCTCCTCGAGCAGCTTCTTGGTTAACTCCAACTTTTGGACAGCAGCTTTGGTGGCTTTGAGTGACAGGGTATCTTCGTCATATTTCTTCTTCTTGGCCTTGGCGTCTGCCACCATTTTGTCCAAGAGACGTTGGTTGGCCTCTTGGACCTCCCGCTGAGCAATCCTAGCCCTGGCAGCTTCAACCTCCGCCCTTTTCTCATCCAAATGGCAGACGTTTAGCAATGCATTCATTACCTCGGGCGGAAGATCGGCTTCAACGGCAGCCATTGTGCTACGAAGTGGCTGTGTGTTGGCTAGAATGACGGCTTCAGGCTACATCACATCAGAAAAAAGCCGATTTAGCTGTTCTTGCATACCAGGCGCAGAAGTGATAGCGACCGATGCCTCCAGAGAAACGTCAATTATCTTCCAGATATCGGCTGGGTAATCATCCGTTGCCATCACTTCAGGATCATCCATCTCATCCAAGGTGAAGCCTAGCAGATCAGCTGGATCAGTGGATTTCACCAGTTGGGGTGTCGGAGCAGGAGGGATCGGTTGGTGCTGCGGCGATGTGGTCAGGGGCTTGGTCATTGGAGAAGGGAGTGTCGGCTGAGGGGCAACCAAAGATGTCCCTTGAAGGTCGGCCAAGATATCGGCCACCTGGGCTGACGCGGTCAGCTGCGAAAACCAGAAACAGATAAGACAATTGAAAATCATAGTACAAAAAGGTACCACTGCAAAAGCCGATCCATGTGGCGAGCTTTCGGCGCTCTGCTCCTTGCGCTTCTGGCCCTTCTTGGTAGGGACCTTTGTGGACTTAGGTTTTTCTAAAAAACAATAAGCAAAAGTAAGCATCATGAGGAAAAGTGGAAGATAATTATCGATCAAGGCATACTTAATCGGCAGTCACTCCTTCTCGATGTCCGATAGGGATGGGCTCTACACTCTCAAATTCCCAGAAGTATAACCTGTGAGGCCCATCGACTGGTGTGGTCTTTTGCCCTGTTGGCCACTTCCCGATGGGCCAGTGGCGGCCTTTTTGCCAGCAGCTGCCTATAAAAAGAATGCAAGTCGATTAGTCATCAGAAATCAAAGCAGAGGGGGTAAAATAAGGATTTTCAAAAAACTGATACCTCTATGGCTATCGACATATTCATGTAACCAGAGGAGCTATCTTCCTCACTCGAACTGCTGCTGGGAGCTACCATTAGCTCATGGAAGTCGGGCAAGAATGCATCTATAATAGCCGACGGGGTTCGATCCAAAAGTATGGCTTCTGGCACGAACGACCACCAAGAGGAGAATTGACCAGCCCGACGCGAATTCAAGAAAAAGTGTGGCAAATCTTTGACTTGGAGCTCGTCGGCTATTTCAAGGACTATCTCGCCCACGGTTGCATTCCTTACTCTGGTTTTGGGCTGAAGCCGATCAAGGAGCTGTAGGCTGGGAATTACTTGGCCAAATCCCAATTGGCGAGCATAGACTGAAGGATGGTAATATTCATAAGAGGGCTGAAAAGTCTGATTTCTGGTATTTAAGCTAACATGGAGGATGCCAGGTGAGATAAAAATCCGGAATAAGTCCAATGTCGACTCGGGCATTGAAGAGCTATCGGTGTCCAAGTCGAGAAAAGAGGGCCATTGGAAATCGGCTACGTTGCTATAGCAAAAGAAGTCCTGCTGGCAAAAGATTATGTTGTCCAAATTCAAAAAGAATGACAAGTATTTCTTCAGGCCGACAGGGGTAATCTTGGTGTCACCGCTTGAGCATATCATAAACCTTTCTCCATGGGATCGGCTGGTCCTATATTGTGGAACTGTGATCGGCTGAAAATGCTGTAGAGCAAAATTTGGATGAACCACAAAGGACCTCCCACATTGCCCACCACAAACTTGCCGAATCTAGAGAATAACTGACTTCTTATTATGTACATCATCTGGTATACTGCTCCCAATAACATTTTGCCCAAAGCAAGTTGACGGCCTTCTACTAGCTGCTCTGCTACCAGCTGGTACACTTGTGTCGGCCCAAGGGACACACCGCAAAAAAGAAATCTCTCTAGCCAAAGGTTCAAAAAGGCAACATGTTCTTCATCCGATACCAACCCATTAACCTTATTGTTGTGCTGAATATATTTGGTCCATCCCTCACCCTTGGATTGAATCAGCTTATATTTGGGTTTACCACTAAAAGCCGATAATTGATCACCGTCTGGTCTAAGGCAACATAGCTCGGCTACGTCCAGAAGGGTTGGGCCGATTGGGCCAGTCCGAAAGAGGAAAGCGTTAAAAGTGTCTGACCAAAAATAACATGCCGTGGCCACTAAGGGCTCATTGGCTTCTGGATTGGCTAGGCTCAAGGGAAGGCACTTGGCTATTCCCATTCTTTCCCATTCCTCCCTCTTTTGGGCCGATACACAGATAAACCACGATCTCCATCCTTTAAGTGCTGTCGGCCAAGCCCTGAAGCTCTTACCCCGCTCCTCAACATTATAACCAAAAGCCGATAAGGGGAGTCTAGGGATTTATTCATTGATAACCGAATTGGCATCTAGACTTCCTACCGGTCCTAGGTAGTATTGGTCATTGCTTTCAGGGATCAGGATGAGTACCTTGGAATAATCCATTCAACCGACTTGAAGAGTTGATCAGAGAGTTTGATCACAAGAGTAGGAAAGCCGATTGCTAATGGTTCGAGAGCTCGGAAGCATGAAAATGACCGTGGGGATCCCGCATATTTATAGCACGGTGAAAAGTTGAAACGGCGGGAAAAGATTTCAAAGCGACACAAGCAGTTAAAACGCACCGAGATTTTTACGATGCCATTAATGCAACAGTTATCAAAGAGGTTCTTTCAAGCCGATGGTAAGGAAGCCGATAGGATTTTTGGAAGACAACAAGTTATCTTCCAAAAATGGGGGGCATATGTTTGCACAAAAATTGGTAGGAATGACATAATCGGCAATCTGAAGATCAGCAGGAGTTTGAATGGCACACGGTGGAGATTTAGAAACAGATGAGTCTATTTAGGAAACCTAAGCCGATACGGATTTTGTTACCACCGTATTGTAATAGGACTCGGATCGGTCGGAGGGTATATAAGATGAGCCCAGACCACCTAGGAAGATCATCCACAATAAAAATCACATCTACTAGTTTCTCTTTTCATTAGTTTTTCAGTCTTGTAATACCTTCCTTTGTAAGTCGATTTTGATCAATAAAGTTGTGCATCGCTGATTATTGGTCTTCATCGACTTTGCTCTAGGTTTGGTTTGCTCTGTTTTGTTCCGCATCGCCTTCTCAGAGTAGATCTGCCTTTATCCTAAGATTAGCCATGATCAGCTAGTCTTGCTACGTCCTAATTGGCTTTTGGTTGATCAGAGTTACATCGATCATCGTTTGGTATCAACTTTGAGCGATTTCACGACTTTACCTTTTTGATTGCAGGGTCAAATCGATTGGCACTCTTGAACCAGGTGTTCGTCTAGTGTACTGAAGCCGGAAACCCTACTTCAAGTTTTTGGCGTCAACACAAATAAACATTTGTACCATGGATTCCCTCCATGCATACCCTTTTCAAACGAATATGTAACCAAGTGTTGTATAATCACACTACTACAGAATGGTACATCACTATCGCTTCATTTAGGTCGGTTCTTAAGTTTTTAGGAAAAAACGATTGTGATAGATGATTTAGGAGGGGTGTTAACAACAATCACTATCGGTTTTTAGGTTAGAAGAGATTGTGATATAGCACTAGCCACGTCACAATCCGTTCTTATGTGCGAAGCGATAGTGATGGGTGTGGGATATATACGTCCAGGTCTCTGCATGGCAGGTTAACAAGGCCCCTTAGGACATGGATGGGCTCAGCCGCGAAGGATAAAAGATATTCGGGGCACGCCTAGGCGTGCTAAATAAAGAAGTCCCGAAGATAGCAACTAAACCGGATTAGGTGGGATACGATTGTAGTCTAGACCGTTACGATACGAATAGGAACAGGAGTTATGATCCCTACTTTGTATCCGATTGGGACTCTCTTTTGTAACCGCCCTCCTCTCGCTATATAAAGGGGGGAGAGGAACATAAACACACAATCTCATCGACAATTAGCTAGCCACATATAATTCGAGAGCGAGGACTAGGGTGTTATCTCCACCGCGAGAGCCGAACACAGATACATCCGGTGTCCCGTGCTACCATCGAGTTTGGATCCAGCGCCTAGCCCCCTTTTGATTATTGCCGATAATAAACATCGACAGTTGGCGCGCCAGGTAGGGGCTGCGCTAAGATCAATCTTAGCAAGCTTGATGGCGATCTTCAACGAAGACATGGCCACCTTCGCACCGGCCCAGGCGTTTCGCTTCGGAAGTCTGGATTTCATCGCCGACGATTTTGGCCAACTCACCCTTTCGGATTCGGATCAGATCCAATCTAGAAGTGATTCTGCTGCTATCCTAGCTGGCCAGCCGCTCGGATCGGGGTCAGGCATAGCCATCTATCCCAAGATGGTAAGCCAAAAATTTGTCCCCCGTCTTGAGCAAGAGCTGGCTAGTGACGAGTCCCGAGTGGTCAAGAATGCCAGAGAACCACTCGGATTTGAAGGTCAGCACCACCTATCTTCTTGTTCTTTTGATCCAGAAGGCAGGGCGGAAAGTTTTCAAGGCTTTCACGGCATTTTCGTAATTGAAGATCCGCGAACTGATTCCCAGCAACAGAAGGATGATGTGAATGCGGCAGAGACAGATCGCCTTCGTCAAGAAGGCCACGCAAAGTCTCTCCAGAACAGAGGTCGCAATGTTAACGATGAAATTTTACAGATGAAGATGGGGAACCAGTCGGTTTTTCATACTCCCCAGCAGAATATCGTCGCTTCCAAGACGCTCCTCGACACATTGGGGCCAATGCTTGGTTCCGACAATTCAGTCATACGATCATGGCCCAAGTTCAAGGCCATGGTGGCGGAGGCAACAATTCAAAGAAAGACCAGAGGAGCCGGGGAGAAAGAGCACTCCGTACCGCAAGATAATCAACTTGCGGTCGCTAGTAGTCTGACTCACGATCGTGCCAGGAGAAGATGTCCGGCGAAGCATCAGCTGCGACCTCCAAGTTGATCTAAATGCCAGACGACGGGACCGGGAGGATGAAGAGCGCCGTAGGCGCAAAGATGATTATGAACGTTTTGGTATCCGCCGCGACGACCAAGACGATCGCAGAAGTCATCACCACCGCGACCAAGGCGATAGTGAAGACCACCGAGTTAGATCACCTCATCGGCGTTCCCCATGGCGGCGCAGCGATGGGCCTATTGAGGGAATCCGACCCTTCACCTCTCGGCTCCGCCGAGTGGTTTGGCCTGAAGGATTCAACCCTAAAGGCATTACCAAGTTCGACGGAGAAAGAGATCCAGAAGCTTGGCTGCAAGTTTATTCCCTTGCGATCATGGCAGCAGGGGGCGATCACAACGTGATGGCCAACTACCTACCGGTCATGCTTACTCCTTCAGCTCAAGCCTAGCTCACCGGACTTCCAGCGAACTCTATAGATTCCTGGGGAGATCTGTGTGAGCAGTTCATCACCAACTTTTAGGGTAGCTACGAACGACCTGGAACTCAATGGGACCTGTATCAACTTCATCAGAAAAGGAGCGAAACACTCCGAGAGTTTATTCGGCGCTTCATGCAAAAGAAGAATACAATCAGGGATATTTCGGAAGCAGCAGTCATTGCGGCATTCCAGAAGGGTGTCAACGACCCCGACCTGATTAAGAAGATGTCCCAGAAGCCGCCAACCACGGTAAGGGAGATGTTTGAACTGGCAGATCGCTATGCGACAGCTTCAGATGCCTTGGCCGAACGACAAGACGATCGCCCACGGCATAAAGATAAGAAGGATCACGCCGAGTCCTCCAGGCAGCGTGACAGGAAGCAGAAACCTGAAGAAATGGTGGTGGTGGCCGAGCAGGGCCGGCATCGCGCACCGCGCACAGATGACTATGATGCGGTAATGGAGGCCACTTGCCCTTTCCATCCAAAGGGGAAACATGCTGCGAAGGATTGCTTCACTCTGAGGAGGTTTGCCAAGGAGTCCAGAAAGCGGTCGGCCAAGGGCGAAGCAAAAGATGAAGAAAAGAAAAAGAAAGATCCCCCTGAAGATGATGAAGGCGATTATCAGAAGACGGAGCGTGAACTCAACTACATATTTGGGGTCTCGGCTGCTTATGAGTCCAAGCGTAAGCAAAAGCTTACCGCTCGGGACATCAATGCAGTTATGCCAGCAACACCCCAGTACCTCAGATGGTCCAAGGTCCCGATTGCTTTTGATAGCTCGGATCATCCGGATCACATTCCCTATCCTGGAAGATATCCTCTGGTGTTGGACCCTGTGATTCGTAGTGTTAAACTCAAAAGGGTGCTGGTTGACGAGGGGAGTGGACTCAACGTCCTCTTCTCTAAAACCTTTGACGATATGAAGATTCCTCGCTCTGAGCTAAGGCGGGGTTCATCACCGTTCCACGGAGTAATCCCCAGAACCTCTTCGGTCCCGCTCGGGCAAATCACTTTGCCAGTCACGTTTGGGACCAAAGAAAATTACCGAATGGAGTACCTTAACTTCGAAGTAGCTGATTTCCAGACGGCATACCATGCCATCTTGGGAAGGCTAGGACTTGCCAGGTTCATGGTCGTGCCCCACTACACTTATCTCATCTTGAAGATGCCAGGGCCGAAGGGTGTCATCTCTGTCCGCGGCGACGTCAAGCAGTCGTTCGTATGCGACAGAGAAAGCTATGAGATGGCCGAAACTCAAGAGGCAGTAGCCGACAGGGAGGAAATCTGACAGGCAGCTACACATTAGCAGGATGAAGGAGAAGTGCCGATCAAGAAACAAGCCAAGATGAGCATGAAGCCTGACGAGGGAACTAAGAAGGTAATCCTTGACCCGTCCAACTCGGCTCAAACGGCTTTGATCAGGACAGGACTCAACCCCAAATAGGAAGACGCGCTCGTCACCTTTCTTCGGGCCAACCAGGACATTTTTGCGTTGAAACCTTCTGACATGCCCGATGTCCCTAGGGAGGTGATCGAGCATTCTCTTAATGTCGACAAGAAGGCCAAGCCAATCAAGCAGAGACTCCGATGATTTGCTCAAGATCGCCGAGAGGCCATTAGGGAAGAAATCACTAAGCTTTTAGCAGCAGGCTTTATAAAATAAGTGTATCATCCCGACTGGCTAGCGAACCCATTTCTCGTTCGCAAAAAGAATAAAAGCTGGCGCATGTGCGTTGATTATACCGATCTTAACAAGGCATGCCCGAACGATCCTTTCAGACTGCCCCGCATTGACCAGGTGGTAGATTCAACGGCAGGCTGCAAGCTCCTTAGCTTTTTGGATGCCTACTCAGGGTATCACCAGATCAGGCTAAAAGAAGAAGACCGCATCAAGACTTTGTTCATCACTCCGTTCGAGGCATTTTTCTACGTCACAATGCCGTTCGGTTTGAAAAACGCTGGCGCAACCTATTAGCGTGCGATACAGCGATGTTTTTGCACCCAAATCGGACACAACGTGGAGGCATATGTCGATGACGTCGTCGTCAAGTCTCGTGCGAAGGAGGACCTCATATCCGACTTGGCTGAGACATTCGAAAGCCTAAGGGCTTACAAGATGAAGCTTAACCCTGAAAAGTGTGTCTTTGGAGTCCCCTCAGGAAAACTGCTTGGATTCAATGTGTCACAACGGGGCATCGAAGCAAACCCGGAGAAAATCAATGCTATCCTGAAGATGAAGCCTCCGGCCAGCCAAAAAGATGTCCAGAAACTCACAGGTTGTATGGTGGCACTCGGCAGGTTCATTTCCCGCTTGGGCTCGCGGGGAATGCCCTTTTTCAAACTTTTAAAGAAGCAGGGCAACTTCCAGTGGACGGTCGAGGCATAGCAAGCATTCGAAGAGCTCAAGACATTTTTGTCATCACCACCGGTGCTGGTATTGCCAATGCCTAAGGAACCCCTTTTGCTCTACATTCTCGCAGCGATTCACGTGGTCGGTACGCAATCGTCAGAGAGCGGAGGAAGCGAGACACCTTGAGAGAAGGTCCATGCCGGTGTACTACGTCGGCCGAGTGTTAGGAGAATCAAGGTGCGGTATCCGCAGTACAAAATTGTCAGATGTCGTATTGCTTACCTCGCGCAAACTCAAGCACTACTTTCAAGAGCATTCAATTTCGGTGGTCACCTCCCTCCCGCTTGGAGATATACTCCACAATCGGGAAGCCACCGGGAGAATTGCAAAATGGGCAGTCGAGCTTGGAGCTTTTGAAATCTCCTTCAGGCCGTGAACGGCGGTAAAATCTCAAGTGCTCACTGACTTCACCGCCGAATGGGTGGAACTGCAAACCCCTACGATTACTGAAGAGCTCGAGTATTGGACAATGTATTTCGACAGCTCACTCATGCTCAGCGGCGCGGGGGCTGGTGTGGTGCTCATCTCTCCAACGGGGGAGTGCTTGAAATACGTTCTTCAGATTCATTTTCCGACGACAAACAATGCCGCAGAGTATGAAGCACTCATCCACGGACTTCGCATCGCGGTATCTCTTGGTGTTCGACGAGCTACAATTTGGGGTGACTCCATGTTGGTGATCAACCAAGTTCAAAAAGACTGGTCGTGCGTCAGAGACAGCATGGCTGCATATTGCCAAGAAGTGAGGAAACTCGAAGATAAGTTCGACGGGTTGGAACTCATTCACGTGCTCCGTCGCAACAACGAAGCAGCAGATGAGCTTGCAAGGCTGGGCTCCAATCGGGCAACAGTACCGGCTGGCGTGTTTGTCGAAGAGCTCCATAAACCTTCAATAAGCCAACAGCAGGAGCCGAACAAACCAGAAGAAGCACTCGTCGAAGAGGAGGTCTTAGTCATCAGCCCAGATTGGACAACCCCTTTTCTAAACTATTTGCTAAGGGACGAGCTCCACGAAGACGCCATGCAATGAGCAGAGCGTATCCTGCACGATGCAAGAATTACGTGGTAGTAGGTGAGGAGCTCTTTCGAAAGAGTGCCTCCGGAGTCCTAAGGCGATGCATATCAGAGCAAGAAGGAAAAAACTTCCTCAGAGAAATCCACTCAGGAATTTGCGGGCATCATGCAGCATCAAGCACCCTGGTGGGCAAAGCATATCGTCAAGGCTTCTTCTGGCCCACTGCTGTGTCTGACGCGGAGGATATCATCCGAACTTGTGAAGGATGTTAGTTTTTCGCTCGTCAGATACACATGCCGGTGCAGGAGTTGCAAACCATCCCGATTACCTGGCCATTTGCCGTCTGGGGGCTCGACATGGTCGGCCCATTGAAGAAGGCTAAAGGTGGTTTCACTCATCTCATCATCGCCATTGATAAGTTCACCAAGTGAATCGAGGCAAAACCCGTCGCCACAATCACGGCAGCCAAGGCCAAAGAGTTCTTCCAGGAAATTGTGGTAAGATTCAGCGTGCCAAACAGGATCATCACGGACAATGGAACTCAATTCCGAGGTGAAGAATTTCAAGACTGGTGTGGTGAGCTCGGCATCAAAATTTGCTTCGCCTCCGTAGCTCATCCAAAAAGCAACGGTCAGGTGGAGAGGGTGAACGACATGATGTTGCAAGGTTTAAAAGCGAGGATTTTCGATCGTCTCAAGCCGTATGCTGCTCGATGGGTAAAAGAATTGCCTTCGGTACTCTGGGGGCTATAAGAACTACTCCCAGCAGGGTTGCCGGGCAGTCACCTTTTTTCCTAGTATACGGTTCAGAAGCGGTCTTAACCCACCGAATTGACTTTCGGATCCCCTTGGGTTCGGAATTTCAAGGAGGCCGAGTCAGAGGAAAACAGAGTAGAAGATATCGATCGATTGGAGGAAGCAAGGGAGGTCGCTGCAATCCAGTCGGCCAAGTACCTCCAGGGCCTGCGCCGCTACCATGACCAAAATGTTCGGGGCCGTGCGTTCTCTAAGGGCGATCTGGTCTTAATCAACAATCAAAAGCGCGAGCATAAGCTCTCTCCAAGCTAGGAAGGCCCCTACATCGTCGACGAGGTGACGCGACCGGGGGCTTACAAACTTAAGCGGGAAGACGGCGCTATCATCAGCAACTCATGGAACATAGAGCAGCTACGTCGTTTTTACTCTTAAAATATTGTACATTAGCTATGATGTTCATAAATAAAGTTTTTCTTCCTGACTTGCTACTTAATTGATGCTCAATTAAGCAGTAAGTCGGGGGCTACACCTAATAGTGTTGCGCATACACAACACTTCTAGGTCATTTACCGTTTCTTACATTAAGAATATTGTTTGCGAATAAAATTTTTCTTCTTGACTTGCTACTCAATTGATGCTCAATTAAGCAGTAAGTCGGGGGCTACACCTAATAGTGTTGCGCATGCGCAACCCTTCCTGTGAATCGCCTACTATCCTTCCTTTTTTCCTAATGATCGCGGTTAAGTTCGAGTGTTTTAGTTCCTGATTGTGAAACCCTGACACATGAACGGCAAAATCTAGCTACTCAGCGAAAAGCGTGCCTAGGGAGAAAGGCCATGCGCCAACTCACGACGCTTGGGGGCTAGACTAGTTGATCAGGGTGCTTAAACATAAGGGACGAAGAAAACCACTTAGGAAGGTCGAAAGATCAAAAAGGGAAAAAGAAAGGGCAGGCACCATTAAGATAATATTGTCCCCAGCGCTTGAAAACCATATGCGCCAAAACATTACATTACTAATCTTTTTTGCAGAAATAAAAAAAACTACGCCCGGCGCACGCGCCCAACAGCTTCAATGAGGGGGTCCCGAGCCTTGATGAGCTTCGAAACGACCTCGATCAGGGCGTCGATGGCGGCAGCGTCTCAGGCCACGGCCTCCATCTTCGCAAGCTCGGCCATGGCCAGCTCATATAGAGCCCAGAGCTCGGCGAGGTCATCTTCTTCTTCGGTAGGAGGCGGAGGACCCTCGTCTTCAAAATCGAACATCAGCTCATCCGTTGGAGGTGGAGACAGCGGAGCCTCGTCGTCAGACAGGAAAGGCTCGAGGGAAGACGCCATGAAGAATCTGAAGGAAAACGCAAGAAAAGGAACTTAGAGAAGGGTGATCGCTCACGCAGCGGTTACATCCTGGTACAAATGCAAAACTAGTAGCGATCAAGAAGACATACGGGCGCAAGCTCCAAAGCGGCGGACGAAGGAGCGTTTGAAGAAAGAAGATGAAGAGGCAGCTGGGTCGCGGTGGTGCGCAGTAGGCTGCTGCGTTCGAGGCGAGACTCACCCTTATAAAGAGCGGCATCAGCTTCTGCCTTAAGCGGGAAACGCTTCACCTTCCGTGTGAGCTGGGCATGACTTAGCGCATGTCTCGAGTTGGGTCAGGCGACGCGCATGACAATGGCTATACAACAGGAATCTCAAGATGGGCCAAATTCAACTTAGGACGCGGTATGCCCCACGATGGGGCGAATGCCAATGGCCGTGTTGAAGACGGGAATTGGGTACCTTCTAAAGCAAATTCAACCTCGAAAGGAAGAAGGCCTCTCAGCTACAGCATGCAAAAGCAAGACATAGTACGAGTAATCAAGCATTCCTCCAATAAGCAAAAAGAACAAGTGCAGGCCAGGCCTCAGAATACAATGTTTACAAGGCACCCAGATCCAGGTTTTCAACTAAAGCAGAGGCAGTGTCCCTAACCTCGTCAACGAGGGCAAGTGCTTGATCATCGTCCACAGTGCAGGCGAAGCCCTCCTTGATCGCCTCGAGTTTCACTCGGAGATACAGAGATTTCACTATGGCTAACGCTTGGCAGGCGCTTGTGGTCGCTATCTCCTTCAAGTGTGCCACCAGCTTCTTGGGTCCCTCCGCCAGCCGCTGAATCGTGGTGTCCACGTCATATGGAACATCGTTGGGCCCGGCCTCGTCAGGACTCAACATCCGTAGTATTTTTTCGGAGCCCTCCTGTATCCTATCAACTCACAGCTCAGTGGATTTGATCTTCTCATCAAGAGCACGGTATTGGGCTTGCGAGTTGACTCGGTGCACTGCATGACCAGTCGGATTAGTTCAAGGTTGCAGCCAAATGCAAGAAGGAAACAAAAAATGAGTCGGGAGTAAACCTTCCAGCTCTCTCTCCAGCTTTGCCGTCCCAACTTTGGCTTCCTCTTCAGACTTCTTTAGCTTCTCAACCTGCTCGTTGAAGGACTTAAGCTTTACCCGAAGATCTGCAGCAGCGAAAATCGAAGTCAAGACAGGGAAGGGCGAGTCAAGAAGTAAAAAGCTAAAATACGGACCAATGCAGTCGGACAAAGGAATTACCATCAAGGGAAGACGTCAGATTCAGTTTCACCGCCTCGAATTCAGAGACCTGGGCCCGGAGTTTTTTCGGTTCCTCTCGGTTCTCGACCCGAGCCTGGATAAGCTCCTCCTACAGTCGGATGCGAACTCACTCAATCTCAGCTTCATAGTCCTTCCTCATCTTGGTCCTCGGAAGCAATTCCCGGATAAGGGCGTTCCGATCTTGAGCACACTCTGCCAGGCGCTGAAGACAGCGACAGGAATCATGAAGACGCACCACCGCGCATCACAGACAATAAAAAGGGGATATTTAAAAAATAGCTCAGCATAGACAACTCACACCGCCAAGACGATAACAAGTAAAAGTGGCGTTACGGAACGACGCCCACTCCTCAACCTCATCCTCATCATCAAAGTTCCTCCCGTTGTCATATTTGTCGAAGAAGGCAATCCGTATCGGAGAATTCGGGCAGGGAGGCTGAGGGAGTTCTTCTAGCAGTGGTGAGTGGTGAGAGGGCTGAGGACGCTCCTCTGGTGGAGGCTCAGCGGCAGGATCGGCGGTGGCCTCAGGAGGCACGGTCTGGCCAGTCGACCCGGGTGGAGTCGGCGGTCGGGGGCTGTTCGGGCCCGAACCAGCCTCGGTGTCCGAGGCATCAGGAGCAGTCGGAGGAGCAGTAGTCGACTGCTCCGCGGCAACTTCGGGGGCGGTGGGCTCAGGCACCGCCGGCACGCGAGTTTTCGATGCACCTGTGACATCTTCGGCAACCGTTTCTTGGGGCTCCTGATGCAGCGTCTCCACAGGAACCTCGCTGGTAGGCTCTCTAAAAGAAGAATCAGTCAGAACATGACCCGAACGAATAGGGAAGAGTGAAGCAAGGAAACTAACTTGTCGGATCTCGTTATTTTGAATGCCGAGTTCTTCCGGGCAGAAGTACCACTGAAAGAAGAACCAGTCTGCACACCTGGGGCAGGGGCCAAGGGATCTCTGGTCGGGCGTGGAGGTGGGTGCACACTGTCGACTGAGCGCCGGGCCGGAGGTTCAAGGTCCACTGGAGTCGTGGATTGACTTGAAGATGACAAAGTTGTAGGGTGAGGGCACGCGGCTGCCGAGTCCCGAACCTTTGGGCCTCCAGTCGGGCGCACGTTCGTCGCAGCTTCTTCTTCTCTTCCTTGGACGCGCGGACGACTGGGCGCCTTCCCTTTCCCAAGGGGTCGTCGGGTTCATTCGCCTTGCTCTTCTTGGCGCTTGGAGTCAGGGACGAAGAGCAGGCAGGCCGGTTTCGCTTGGCGCTCTTGTGTACCGGAAACTCGAGCAAGGGCGCGTCAGAAAAGAAGGCATCACGACCCTGCAAATCTGAGGCAGGATGCACTTGTACGTCTGACCAAGCAAGAACCAGAAGACTCAATCCGGGGAAAACAAGAAGGCATCTTACCGGGGGTGGAGGGTTCGATTTCTTGAAGGGTCTTGGGCATCCGTCGTTGGCAATATGAACGCTCGGAGCGAACAAATCGGCCACGCGGTTAAGAAGCTCTTCCCTTGAGATGGGCTCAAGCACCTCCCGAGTAGGATCGTTCGGCCCTTCATGCTCATATCCAAGATGAACCCGTTCCTTAAGGGGATGAACTCGGCACGATGCAAAATTGAGAACAATGGCTACTCCAGTGAGTCCGTTCTCCTTCAATTCAGCGATCATTCCTAAAAGGTCTATTACCTGGTCCATTCCGTCGCCCGAAGGAAGCGATGTCCAATTGGCTGAAGGCTTGGGTGGTGATCCAGAAAAAGCAGGCAAGGAGGGCTTAGGATTGGAACAATAAAACCACTCCTGATGCCAGCCCTTATTCGAGGTCTTGAAGGGAATGGCTAAATAGGCTTTCTTCAGGCCATCCCTCAGTTGGAATCCGGCGCCTCCAACTGCTTTGGGGGAGTTTTTGCTGGGGAAAGGCTTGAGGAGGAAGAGGTGGTGAAAAAGATTGAAATGCGGGCGAACGCCAAGAAAAGCCTCGCAAAGGTGAACAAAGATGGCAATTTGAAGGATAGAATTTGGATTGAGGTGAGTCAATTCAATTCCATAAAATTGAAGAAGATCTCGAAAGAAGGGGCATGCGGGAAGGCTAAATCCACGCAAAAAGAAAGATTAGAAGACAACCACTTCTTCAGTACGAGGAGTGGGGCAAGATTCACCGGCGGTAGGACGAGCAGAAAGCATCACCAATGGGGAAAAATGCCGGCGCGAACTAGTACCTCTAGCCGTATATCCGTCATCACAGAGGAAGCCCAATCCTTGGCCGATGCGGATGAAGGAGCACCCTTGGGAGGAGAAAAAGACATTTTTTGGAGTGCCGAACAAAAGAAGATGAAGGAGCGAATGAGCACGGTCTTGTGACGCCTCGATCGCTTTGCTTTATATTTATAGGGAAGCGATGCGGTTCTCGCTTTGGCGGAAAGCAGCGCATATACATAACTTGGGGTTGCCCTAGAGCATGCTTCAAGATGGGCCTAAGGCCGTGCGCAGTGAATCATTGTGCATAGGCTCAATTGGGCCAAAAATTGATTTGGGAAATGGTATGTTCCATGATGGGCCAAGAGCCAATGACTGCATCAGACGGGATTTGGGTACCTTCCAAATATAAACATCCTCTTATGATATGCCTCATGTCAGGCCGTATGCTGGATACCGTTCGAAGCGGGATCAGATATCATAAAGATAGTTTAAAACGCAAAATCCGATGGTGCGCCTCATGACAGGCCGATAGCTGTGTGCTCTGGTGCACAGGCACTCCTCGGCTAAAAGCCAACTTGAGCGGAGATATTCTCCATGATGAGTCGCGTGCTGATCCGAGAAATCGGGTTGGGAACCACTCGGAATAGCGCCACGTGGAGCTCTGTCGAGTCCTTCACAACCTACTCGCCTACTACAAAGCACTCGGCGGCATAAAAGACCAGTCGGGAAACCTTGGAAGTAAGAGGGCAATTCGACCGTGAAGCACTCGGGGGCTACTGTGGGATATATACGTCCAGGTGTCTGCATGGCAGGTTAACAAGGCCCAACCGGACATGGATGGGTCGTGCCGTCGGTAGAAGGATAAAAGATATTCGGGGCACGCCCAGGCGTGCTAAATAAGGAAGTCCCGAAGATAGCAACTAAGCCGGATTAGGTGGGATACGATTGTAGTCTAGACCGTTACGATACGGATAGGAACAGGAGTTATGATACCTACTTTGTATCCGATTGGGACTCTCTTTTGTAACCGCCCTCCTCTGCTATATAAAGGGAGGGGGAGAGCAAACATAAACACACAATCTCATCAGCAATTAGCTAGCCACATATAATTCCAAAGCACAGGACTAGGGTGTTATCTCCACCGCGAGAGCCCGAACCTGTATACATCCGGTGTCCCGTGCTACCATCGAGTTTGGATCCAGCGCCTAGCCCCCTTTTGATTATTGCCGACAATAAACGTCGATAATGGGCATGCTCACCACTATCGGTTCTCACATAAGAGGTGATAGTGATGTGATCGTGCACATCACTATCATTTCCACAAAGGAAAAAACGATTGTGATAGATGATTTAGGAGGGGTGTTTATAATAATCACTATCGGTTTTCAGGTTAGAAGCGATTATGATATAGCACTAGCCACGTCACAATCCGTTCTTATGTGCGAAGCGATAGTGATGTGCATGCTCACCACTATCGGTTCTCACATATGAAGCGATAGTGATGTGATCATGCACATCACTATCAGTTCTCACAAACATCACTATCGGTTCGTTTGTGAGAACCGATAGTGATGTGCATGATCACATCACTATCGCTATCGCTTTATATATGAGAACCGCTTGTGATGTGCCTCGCTAGGTTATTTATACCCCTCGGGCTGAACTCTCCTCTATTGTTGTTCCAGAGGAGATTTCTCTGCCACCACCTCAAAAAATAGTACATATTTTGATTGGAATCAATACTTGGGTAAAAATTTGAAATCCTCAAGGATGCGTGTTAAGAGGTTAAATTTGAAGCCCTAACTTAAGGAGATCTTCTCTCTTTTTGTAGAATTTGTGGTTTTCTTTAAAATATGAGTATTCCTTCAAACCCCTTCATTTTTGCACTAGGTAATTTTGATATGTCGCGAAGTAAATTTAGATTGCACTAGAATTGTGTATATCCTATCAAATTTCACACCCTTTATTTACAAACACACATCTACTTAATTATCATTGTAGTGCTCTCGTGTTAATCTAGAATATTCGTTACCATATAATGAATGTTAGAGTTTAGGCTGCGGAACTGTAACAACCCTAAAATAAATAAAAGGAGAGTCTTGCAAATGAAAATTAATGTGTAATTATTATTGCATTTCCTTGATTTCTTTGAATTATTGAAATGCTTTTGGCTTTAATTATTAAAGCAAAATCCATAAATGTCATATGGTAAAATGGTAAAAGTGAAAAGGTAAAAACACTAAATCAATAAAAATCAGAAAAATTGTGTTTATCTGCTAGAGATGTCCAGAACCTTAATCATGGCTCTTGAGATCAGCCTAGCAATGAAAATGAATATAAAATGCGAAATAACAGCTGTTTGGAAAAACTGGAGATTATCAAGTCAGATTTGTGTAGAAGGAACCAGTAGGAATCTGAGCCTAATATTTTTACCTTGCTGATATGGTAACCTTATTTATCTTTGGTAAAAATATCAAGAATAAATACTTAAATTTGAATCATTTATAAATTCAAAAATAGAAAAATAGAAAAATTTGAAAAAGGCAATGTCGAATTGTTTTGATTTAAATATGAAATATAAAATTATGAAATTGTTACAGAAGATGTATAATGATATTATTCATCCTTAAAAAAATTATCATAAAATAATAATTCTTTTTTAAACTTCAGTTAAATCTAAAACAGAATGATCAGAAATTCAATTGATGCATTGTCAGAATTTTAATAAACATTATACTGAGATTTTTTACCTGGAATTTCTTTTGAACACTTACGTCTATCTGAACAACACTCAAAAAAAGTTTTGTAAATTTATAAGGCGGTTTGCTAGTCAAAACTTACCGGCTA
Source organism: Guadua angustifolia (assembly GCA_036346375.1). Taxonomy (NCBI): domain Eukaryota; kingdom Viridiplantae; phylum Streptophyta; class Magnoliopsida; order Poales; family Poaceae; genus Guadua; species Guadua angustifolia. Next base: position 49,171 of record JAYEVE010001362.1, read on the forward strand.
AGTTAGTTCAGCCTGAGTCATTCTCTGCAAATTTCACGTCAGTCGCTTACAAGTGGACCCGGCCCTGTGCGCTGGTCAAAACTTAGCCGTTCGATTCTCACCCACGCCAGCTTCCGCGCACCAGAGGCTTCTTCTCCCTTCTTCTTTTCCTTGCGCTGCTCCTTCTCTCTCTCACTCTCGCCCGCGCGCAGAGGCAAGCTCAGCGCCACCTCCTTTTGACTCGCCAGCGCCACAACTCCAACCCCGAGGCCCCCGTACGCATCGCTGTCCCTGCCATGCCCTGCCTTGACTCCAGCAACTCAGAGAAGCGTTGAAATCCTCGCACGATCTCCTCAGCCGCAACCCACCGCCCGCCGAAAGCCTACCGCAACAGCCATTCGCTCACTCATTCATTGCCACGGCACAAAATTAGCACTGACCAGCAGATTCAGCTCCCTTGCACTCTGCCTAATCGCTGCCACGGCAAGTGATTTGCACTGAGTTTCACTGCCACGGCACAACCTGGCGGCATTGCCTCTCCGTCTCTCTCTTTTGCGCCAAGCCAGAGACGAACTGCCTTATTTCTTCCATAAAAGCCAACACAAACACACTCCAGAGAATCAGTACAGCCAGACCACTCACCTCTTAACCACTCCCATGCGAGCAAGCTCCGGTCTTCTTCTCCAAGTCCAGCAAGGCCGCAAAAGGGGAAAAACTGCCCGCGACGCTCCACACTCCAATTCAAACCGAACCAGCAGAGCTAGAGCATCCCTGTGATCCAAGGAAGCCATCCCCAGCGCCAATTTCAGCTCTTCTTCTCTGACAAGCCGCGCAGCCGTGTTCTTCCTTCCGCCACTATAGCACACGGTGAGAACACCTACCTGCATGCATTCTCTTTGAGAAAAATGATAAAATGTGATGCTTATAGTACCCACTGATGCTCATGCTGCTGATAATTTCGCAAAAGAATTAGGCTTTAAGCACTTTTGTTCTCCGGCCATGGCGTCCGCCGCTCCTCCACGGCGGCGCACCAACTTCGGCCGTTCTGTAGCGAACCGGTGGTTCCCCTGGGTGCGCACGGTTGTGCTGATGCTCATGGTGGTACCGATTCGCCGCCGTTTGCCGTCGGCAAGCCAAAAACTGCAACGCCTTGTTCTGTCTCGCTGACATGTGGCCCGCTTCCGTCAGTCGCTCGCGCGGAGTTGTGTCGCTGCCGAACTGGTCCCACGCGATAGCCTCTTAGTCTCGTGCACAGTGCGCCTGACCAGTGGGACCGAGTCATCAGTGATTCGGCTCAGCGCAAAGCCGAAAAGGGAAAGCGTAATTCAAGCCGGAAGGCGTATTTTCCATTTTTGGCAAAAACTTTAATTTTCAGAATTTTCAAACTCGAAAATATTCAAATGTCTATAACTTTTGAACTAACAGTCCAAATTAAGTGAAATTAATTCCTAAATTCGTCTAAATTCCTGTAGATTCAAAATATGCAAAAATATTTTGAAGTTCAACTCTGTTTAGAATTTGAATATCAATTTAAAGAAAGAATTCAAATATGCTATACATGGAATTTGTGCAAATGAGCTCCAAATTAACTAAAACAAATTTTTTAGAATCCTTATGACCTTAGGAACCTGAATATGTAAAAATATATAGGGTTCACTATGGAAAATGTTTAAGTTACAACATGAGAAGTAATAAGTCACTATTAAAAACATATGGCTCCATATTGAAATTATGAATATGAATTACTTAATTTTGTTATCCTCATTTGCTGAAGTTATAGTCCAAAATAAATACTTCAAAGAATCCCATGTCATCATATCAAGCTAAATCAATAAATGAAAACATGCAACCTTATATATATAAACATGTATGTACCCATATCAATTGTGATGAACACATAAAACTCTAAATAATCCAAGTCAAGATTCATGCCTGTTGTGTGAAATTCTTTTATTTGGATTTTTCTGCCTATCTTCATTTTGCCTTAATGAATGTTGTTATTGCTATATTATTGGACGACGTGTAGAACCCGACGAGTCGCAGTTTATCATCGACGATCACAAGAATGACTTCGACGACGGCCAGCAAGGCAAGCACCCCCTTTGACCATATTGATCCCAGTTTTATAAATATTTTCATTAAATGTTTTTATCATGCGTATATTCATTAAACTCTGCTATGTTAGGGTAATGATAGCTATACCTGTAGATTCCTAAAGGTAGGAGATGAATTTGTGATCCTTGACACCTTAGAATCATGGTTAGACCATATATAATGTCATTCTGGGTATACATGATGTTTAATAATCTTGCTTAGCCATGCTGTAGACTTGGGATAAATCAATTAAAGACATTGATCAAATGATACTTGGACATGTTGAGACATGATGATGGTTATTGGTTATTTTGGTTAAAAATGAAAATAAAATTATAATATTGATGCAGGCAATTATTGGCAATAGCCGGGTGTGCAGAAGGGCTTGCATGTAGATTAGGGGGAGATTATTGCTCGTATCAGGTTAAGGACCGAACTATGGGTTGTTTTCAAGCCAAAATAATCGTACAACCACAAGTGCTGGTATGGGATAGCCTTAACTTATTAAGTTACTTAAAACTAGCTTTGCACATTGGTAGGCTGTAGTAGTACGAGCTGTTTCTTAATGGATCACTCGAAGGGACGTCCACACTGAGGTGATCATGGAGCAAACGTTTACCGATACAATGGTGTACGCCGTACTTCTGGGGAAGTTCCATCATTTTTATGCTCTGAGTTCTTTTGCCATGGTATGGGATTTCGTCCCGTGCTGGTGCAAAGTTCGGGTTAAGTAATTGAACAGTTATGTTATGATTTCCTTGCCGACACACCAAAGGAAGTGTGTTACTGGCCTGGCAAAAGAGATTGATTATTTCTTGTGGGTAAAGCTGTACACATCTGTAGAGTGTAAAATTAATCGATTAGCCGTGCCCGCGGTTATGGGCATTTGGTAAAGTCATCACATAGATATGGATGACGAGTTTTACTAGGGTTCACCTTGTCAGTTGCCTGTGGGGATATTGGGACAAAAAGGCATACTGCAAGATTTATGTCTCCACTGCTATTTTTATACTTTTGGTATTGTAAGAATATAATGTAATTTGCTTCTGCTGATATAATAAAATGCGTGCCTGGTTGTGATATCAAATTGTGAATGTGCGTACTAGCCACTGATCATGGGACTAGTACTGTGTGCACATGGTATCCATTTTTGGTATTAAATTATCAAAAATGGGGGCCTTACAGGAACCTACGTCTCCCGTTTGAGGGTGCTTGTTTATAAATATGTCGATCGAAATGGCATATTTATAAGCAAGTAGTCTCGAATTGTCCATGTTTTTTGGATAGTTCGAGGATATGTGGTTCGGACAAGTTTCTGAGCTGTTGTACAACTTTGCACCTTGGTTTCAACACAACCCTACTACACTTCCATTTCACTACCCTAGTTCTCCGCTTCCGAGCCTATTACTACTATTCCTTGCATGATTCCTATTCCTCGCCTAGTTCCCTTGTGAAATGGCTGCTGCTGACTTGGTTTCCACCGGCGAGAGAGGGTGAGTGGCTTTCCTTTCTATATATGCAAAAACTCATACTGGGTGTTTTCCCTCGTACGCGGTTTCCATTCCAAGGGTCGATACAACCCTATTCATTCTTTCCTTGTGCTCCGCTCCAATAGCTCTATTGAGGAACTCCGCTCGTGATCCCTATCCGAGGGATCACTCACTGCCAATAGCAATAGTAGGGTTAGCGAGGTAACGAGTGCAAGGGTAAGGGTACGCCAAGGAAAGCCAACTAGATTTTACTAGAATCTCCTTAGTGTTCTTTGGGTACACACCCCTCTTGACCTGTTGTCAAGACATGTATCTGGAGAATACTAGGGAGATACTGCTAAAATTTTCTCTGGAGTTGTACAATGGCTTAGGAACTTGCCCGAACCACATAGTGGAACCCGATGACGAGTTGCAGCGGGATATATTTAAGGAGGACAATTTGAAGCAAATGTTGTGGGATGTGGAGGGAAATTATATGAAAAGAGAGTTTGAAAAGTTTAAAAGCTTTGATGGAAGATGATGCTAAACCACTTTTCTTGGGTTGCCAAGCGGAATACACCAAGTTGGGTTCGGTCCTTGTATTGTTCGAACTAAAGGCAAAACACCGTTAGACATCTACAAGTTTCAATGCACTTTTAGTTCTTCTATCGAATCTGCTTCTCAAGGCAAACGAGTTGCTAAGAAACATTTATGAAGCGAAGAAGTGACTATATCGTATGAGAATAAAAATAGAAAAGATAAATGCAAGTCTGAATGATTGCATCTTATATCGTAACACGTATCAGGAACTACACGTTTGTCCAGTTTGTAGTGTGCCTCAGTACAAACAAAAGGAGAAGCGTAATGACAAGAAGCGTAAGAGTCGGACTGACGACAGTGAAGAGGTCACTAAAGGTGTACTGGCTAAGGTATTGTGGTAGTTGCCCATCATTCCCCGTTTGGAGCGGTTGTTTGCATGTCCTAGAAAGGCAAAATTATTGTGTTGGCATTATGAGTCTCGAAAGGAAGATGGCAAGCTGAGACACCCCACTGATTCTGCTCAATGGAGAAATATTGATTAGAAACATGAGAGGTTCGGTGCCGAATGAGGAACATAAGATTTGGATTGAGTATCGATGGAATGAATTCGTTTGGTAACATGAACAGTCGTCACAGTACCTGGCCAGTTCTGTTATGTATCTACAATCTCTCTTCTTGGTTGTGCATGAAGCAGAAGTATATCATGATGTCATTGCTAATCTCAGGACCTAAACAACCGTGAAATGATATTGATGTATACCTTACTCCACTGATAGAGGATTTGGTTAAATTATGGAACGATGGGGTCATGGTGTGGGATGTGTACATAAGAGAACACTTCACCCTAAGGGCTATGATATTTTGCACCATAAATGATTTCCTGGTACTTAGTAATTTGGTGGGCTATAGTATGAAGGGAGCCAAATCGTGTCCTATTTGTAAAGAGGAGACCGACAGCTTGTGACTACCGAATTCCAAAAAAATTGTGTACATGGATCACTGTAGTTTTCTATCTCAAAGTCATCGATATCATAACAGGGGAGGTGTTGATGCCATGAGAGGCTTTGGTTGGTCTTATATAGGCAAAAAAGGCGATCATAACAGGGTGCGAATTGGCTCGGTTATGAGGGGTGGCTAGGGACAGAGGAAATAGTGCATAGCTTCAGCTAGCACAAGGCATGGGGAGTGACTCAACCGTGCAGGGTATGGCTTGGGTGGCCCCAGGCCGGTAGCACTAGAAAAACCAACCAACACTCAAATTGCTTCAAATTGAAATCCAATTTAAATCAAACTCAATTTCAAATCAAACCAAACTCAACTCTTGTTAATTACTCATCACAAACAAAGATAGACCTCCACATGGTCTTTCAATCTCCCCCTTGATGAGTATATTGACAAACACATGAAAAGGCATAAGTTTTGAGTTTGAATAAGGAGAAGAAAGCAATTTGAATGCAAAGCCAAACTTGATCAAAGAAATAGAAATCAAGAACATGACCAAGTTGGCAACTTATGATCTATGAAATATAGCAAGGATCAACAAAGATCATAACAAATAAGAAGAATCAAGTTGACATTTTCTTTTCTCCCCTTTTTTGTTGTTTTTATGCAAGTAATGCAGCCTAAGGGAGCTTTGAAGGTTATCCATGTGACCAACAAGACAAGTTATGACACCAAGCTAAGTTATGGCAAAAATAGACTAAGCTAAGGCATGTCCAAGTGCAAATAAACATTTTGCTAGCAAGATTTAATTAAAACCATGTCATTTGTAGCAAGATTGAACATGAGCAACACTTGTCATTAGTTTCAAAACTAGAAGCAAAGCCATTCAAAGAATCAAATGGAAAACCTAGAGTTCAACCTACTTAACACTTTGGAGAATCTAGAAATCCATACAAGGTCCTTCGAGCTTATTTTTTGTTTCTTGTATGCAAAGTTTTCTTTGAATCTTTGAAAGACATAGCGGGGTGCAAATGTTTGACATTATTTGCATTCTTTACCCACGTATGTTTTTTTTGCATTGTTTAAAGCAATTGACTCAAGCCATAATCGATCATCTCAAGAGGGACTCTTAAGAGAATGATCTTGGTCATACACAACACATTCCAAGTTCATCTCAAGTGCAATGAGAAGCCGTCTTGTGAATGTGAGGTGTTGAGTCTAATCTTGCACAAAAGAGTCAATTTTTCTTCACTTTCATTTTAGCATTTTCATTGTTAAGCTAGTGAAGGACTCAAGTATAGATCAAACAAAATTCACCCAAGTTGCTATAGGAACTCTAGAGAATTCGAATTTCACAAATCATGGCAAAAACACCTAGAGAAGAAACTTAGCAAGTAAGCATAACATGTTTTATCAAGTTTTTCTTTTAATGCTCATTTTTCAATTTTTGTAAGCTTAGCAAGATAAATGAACTTGGACATATCTAAGCAAGTAATTTTCATCACAATATAGCATGGTGTATAAAATGAAGCATGGATCATTTGCATAATAGACAAAGCTCATAAAATGAAAATCAAGTCTATATGCAATGCATGAGATAGATTCTTAAACTCCCCCTCAACATGTGATTCCATTTTAAGCACAAATCTGGTTCAAATTGAGTTATTAACAAGATTGAGCTCAAGAAAGGTCAAAAAGAACTCAATTAAAGCCGAAACAGAATGGAGAGAAGAAGTCAAGCTATGAACGGGTGGCTATAGAGTATAGAAAAGATGGTAGAGAACACTACAGCTCAGACTCGCTCTCATCTTCCCCAATGATTAACATAGGGAAGCTGCCTCTAGATCCCAAACTAAGGAGTGCACACAGACCTGCATGCGCCTAGGGTGCCCAACACCGCTAGACTTATAAGGCTGTGAGGGAACTCAACCTAGAGAGAAGAGAGAACGACTAATTAAGCATGATAGCAACCTAAAGCACAAGATGAGAGGTCCATGCAAAAGCATGCGAGAAGTCTAAGTGATGTGAACTCATAACTCTAAGGAATAAAACCCATAAGCACCCGAGCAATCTGAGAAGAAAGGAAAAAGCAGAAATAAAATATAATACATAATATCTGATTAGCTCCCCCTCACGAGTAAGGCCGTAAGGGCACACAACTCCAAGCTCACTCCTCAAGGCAACAAACTTAGAGCTATCCAAAGGCTTGGTAAAGATATCGCCAACTGGTGGTCACTCTCACTGGCTGAAGCACTATGTCTCCTTTCTCCACATGGTCTCTAAGGAAGTGATATCTAATATCAATGTGCTTGGTCCCGGAGTCTGCTGCTTTGGGTTCTTGGCAATGCAAATAGCGAAGTGTTATCATAGAAAAGTGGAACACTCTCTATCTCTAACCCAAAGTCCCAAGGTCGATCTCATCGAGCACACAGCTGCTGACAAAGAATCGGCAGTGACAACATACTCGGCCTCGGTGGTATGCGACTCAGGACTACTTCTTAGGCGACCAAGAAACAAGAGAAGTGCCAATGAATTGGCAAGTGCCAGAAGTGCTCTTCCTATCTATCCTACAGCCGGCAAAGTCAGCATCAGAAAAGGCTCTAAGGGATAGACAAGAGGAAGAAGAGTACCAGATACCATTAGGGATGAAAACGGATATCCGAATTTCTGAACAAATTCGACATTTTTAAATAGATATATAACGATTTTGGTTTTCATTTTTTAACACTTTAGCAAGCTCATTATAAAAAATAAGATTATAAAATTAGATTAAAAAAATTACGCATTATTTGCTTCCCATAAATAAAAAGGTGAAAAAATATCCGAATCCGTATCCGATTGATATCCGAATTTTGTTTCTATCATTTAAATAAATATATAATGAATTTGAGGTTCATTTTTTATGAATTTGAATAAGCTCAACACCACAAACAAGAATATGAATTCGGATAGAAAATTCTATATCCTATTTGTTTCCCATTGAAGAACAAAGACAAAAAAATTGATATCCGAATTACTATCCGTTTTCATCCCTAGATACCATAGTCAATGGTAGCTCGAAGGTACCTGAAGATGCGCTTCACCGCCTGGTGATGAGAGGCGCGAGGAGAAGCCTGAAAGCGAGCGCACATACACACAGCAAAGTGTATGTCCGGTCGCGAGGCAGTAAGATACAAGAGAGAGCCAATCATGCTCCGAAACTCCTTTTGATCAGCATGCTCACCATCCTCATCGGGCTCGAGGACAGCAGTGGTGGCCATAGGAGTCATCACAGGCTTCCCATCAGACATATCAAACCGTCTTAGGAGGTCCCGAGTGTACTTACCTTTGTGCAGGAAAGTACCCTCCCGAGTCTGCTTGATTTGGAAGCCAAGAAAGTAGCTCAACTCACCCATCATACTCATCTCAAATTCAGTGCTCATCACCTCAGAAAAATGAGACACAAGAGACTGAAATAGCCACCAAAGATAATATCGTCCACATAAATCTGGACGAGAAGGAAATGAGAATCCTGGTGTCTGATGAATAGAGTTTTGTCTACTATACCCATTTTGAAACCATGACTGAGAAGATAGGACTTAAGCCTCTCATACCAAGCTCTAGGGGCATGCTTAAGTCCATACAAGGCTTCGGAAAGCTTGTAGACATGGTTCAGGTATTTGGGGTTCTCAAATCCTGGAGGTTGCTTGACATACACCTCTTCCTCAATGAAGCCATTGAGAAATGCACTCTTGACATCCATTTGATAGAGCTTGAAGCCCTGAGATGCAGAGAATGCAAGCAGGATTCTAATCGCCTCTAGTCTAGCTACAGGGGCAAAAGTCTCCTCAAAGTCAAGACCCTCAACCTGAGTGAAGCCCTTGTTGGGGAACGCGGTATGCTACGCTAGTACAAATTAAAATTTCTACCGCATAACCAAAAAAGCTACTCGCAAGAAAGGGATCACAGATTGGATTACCACTAGACGCGTAGTTGCGGAATCCTTCGCGCGTTGGTGTAGTGGATCGTTCTCGCCATGGATCGTCCTCGCCGTGGATCGTCCTCACGCGGATCGTCCTCATGCGGGTCGTCCTCGCTGCGGATCGTCCTCGCTGCTGTTCGTCCTCACCACGCCGCAGTAGCAGCAACGTCACCACAGTAGTCCACACGTCCTGGGATGGAACGCTGTGCGTCGGCGTGCAAGCACCGAGTCGCTCAGCAGGGGCAATGAGAGGTGGAGGCTAGGGTTCTGTACGTGAACAACAATATGCACGCCCACCCTTCCCCTCTCCTTATATAGCCACGCGACGAAACCCTAAGCCAGGGCCCATCAGCGCATTAAGCCCACGAGGTCCATTAATTACGAATCCAATCCAATTAATGCGTCGGCCGTTAAGTGTGTGACCAGAGGTTCATGTACATTTGGACATAGATTCGAAAAACCCTTTTTCCAATCCAATAGTAGTAGCGGTTCCTGCGAGCATGCCAACTCCCAAACGCATATGATCAAAAGTACTCATGTAATAATCCCTTTGCCAAACTATATGAAGATTGAACTCAAGGCGAGAAGTATGTCATCCTTTGATAGTTCAATCCATCTCTCGTATCCGTGATATATTAATAAGTTGTGATTGACTTCTCAATCACGGCATGACCATGCACTTCCTTAATCATATCACACGAGTGGCCTAGACATATATCTCCGTTACGGAGTGGCAAATTCCATCTTATTTGTTCACTTCCTCTGCATGTTTCATAGCAAACATGAAAGCTACCTTTATAACTATCTGGTTAGGAAATAGCGTTTGGTGGCCCCAAGGTAAACTATTACACATGTAGGGAATCGACAATCTCAGGTCTAAGGATCATACATCCACTATGTATGAGATGCGATGACACATAAGAATGTAACATTCTCGCGTTGTCCCATTGCGGGTCTATCTAACCCATGTTCTTTATCATGAGTTCACAATGTATTGATGATATCTCCATATCCTATGATCTATGAAACATAATCATCGACCAATACATGTGCTGATCTATTCATCGTTGTCCTATACGATGATACCGATCGAGATACTTACGTAATTATATCAATAAGTAGAGAGTTTCATAAGCAAGTCACATACTTGCGATCAATATAATGATATACATTCATTGGACCAATAATCATATTATTATTCATAAGCATAGTCATGTTACAATCATCTATATGATCGCCTCAAGGGCATAACACCAATGACCACGTGCAACTAGCCTAGCCTTGTTTGTAACGACAACCCCATCCTCACTGCTTGTTTTTGAACACCCACTTGGTCTCAATGACATTATGACCAGATGGGGCTCTACAAGTGCCAAACTTTGTTCCTCTCAAAGTTTTCCAGTTCCTCATGCATAGCATTAATCCATGATTCATTGGATAATGCATGAGTAACATCCTTTGGCTCAAAAGAGGCAACAAAGGCAGAGTGAAGGCAGAAAAAAGACAAGCCTGATTTTGAGCGCGTCACACGCTCAAACAGATCACCAATAATCTGCTCAGGTGGATGAGAACGCTGAATGTGTCGTGGAGGACCAGAAGCAGAAGTGGCCTCTACCTCTTGAGGAGAAGAGGTAGGAACAGAGCCACTCGCTGAAGAAGAGTCCGAAGGCAAGGGCTGGTCTCCCTGAGGTGCAGAAATGGAAACAGGAGGCACCTCAGGTGTAGAGGGAACTGGATCAGGTGGAACACCATCATCTCCATCATCCTCATCCTCTACAAAGATGGTCTCGGAGGGATAAGAAGAGCCTGAAATATCAGGTCTAGCTCCTGGGCTAGCCTCATCAAAGGTCATGTCACAGGTCTCTATGATCCTATTCGCATCACAACTCCAGACCCTATAGCTACGAGAGGAAGTCGAGTAACCCAGAAAGATACCATCAGAAGAACGAGACTCAAACTTATCTAGGTTACCAGACTTCAAGATAAAACACTTGCAACCAAAAGCGAAAATAAGAAACCTGGGCTTTAGCCCATACCTCAACTCATAAAATACGATGCAAATGTGCTCTCAAGAAAACGCGATTGGAAACATGACAAGCAAGAGCTATAGCCTCACCCAAAACTTCCTAGAGTCTTGTGACTGTCTAGCATCGTCCTGGCCATCTCAACCAGGGTCCTGTTCTTCCTTTCCACTACGCCATTTTGTTGAGGGGCGTTGGGAGAGGAGAACTGATGCTCTAAACTAGACTCCACACAGAAACTCTCAAAGTAGGAATTCTTGAACTCGGTGCCATTATCACTGCGTATAGCTCGTAATGCACCTGGGAGCTCAATAGACAACCTACTAACAAATCCCCTGAAGTGAGAAAAAGTCTCATCCTTCGAGGCCATGAAAAATACCCAAGAATACCTCGAAAAATCATCAACAATGACAAGGACATACCACTTCCCTCCTGCTGACTGCACTCTAGCTGGAACAACAATGTCCATGTGTAAAAGCTGTCCTGGTGCATCAGTCATCACTACGGTGACTGGAGGATGAGAAGCAGTAACCATCTTGCCATGTCGGCAGGGAGAGCAAACTAAGTCTTTGACCATCTTGAGTTTGGAAAACCACGAATAAGATCGCGGTTGCTAACTTTGGTCAAATGATCAAAACCAATGTGACCAAGTCTCCTATGCCAGAAGGAGAGATCACGGGACTCAGAAGCAATCAAACACCGAAGAGAGTCTCTAGAAGAAATAGAAAAATCAGCACGAAAGACTCTCCCAAATCTAGAAATCCCGCAAACTAACTCTCCTGATGAATCAAGGATTCTACAAGCATTACACTTAAAGCTTACCTCGAAAGAGTCATCGATAAGCTGAAAAACAGAAAGCAAATTGTATTGCAGTTTACTCACTAAGGCAACGTCCTTAAGAATAAAATTTTCATTAATGCAGACGGTACCTTTAGCAATGACTCTACCTGAAGAAGCATCCCCAAAAGTGATCAACTCATCACCGGAGGCTCGGACTAGGGAAGAGAACCAACGAGAGTCTCCGGTCATATGGCGAGAACAACCGGAGTCAATAATCCAAACATCTCCCTTCCCCATCCGATGAACCTGATCAAGTCAAAGGAGAGTGAGAAGACTCAGTACTGGGATAAAGTGAGGACCTGGGAACCCAATACTGAATCACATGACGTCTCAAAGTACCAGCCACAGAAGAAGAAGACTGGACTCTAGTGTCTCTCTGACGCTCGACTCTCACAAGATCGGAAGAAGTAACTCTAGTAGAAGATGTAGGAGTATCCTTTGGTTTGGCCCGCCGTGGTGCAAAGGCGGACCATCCCAACGAGTGCCTAAATCTCCTACTGAAAACACCTCACGCCGATATCTACCTCAATGGGAAAAATGAGGAATATCAAGAGGACGGCGAAATCTCGACCACGAGCAACTCGGGACTAAACTCGATGAACAAACATGAAAACCGAGTCATGGACGTTGCCCAAAAACAGGCGACTCTCTAACTTGTCTAGTAGCAGTGTGCGCCTTAGGAGCACTCAGAGTCTGGGGATGACCCTGAATACTCCTAAGAGTAGCAACACGCTCACGCCTAGTGATCTTGGCGCGTCTAAAACAGAAATCTACTAGGTGACCATCCTTCTTACAGAAGGTGCATGAATACTTCGCCTTGCTAGAGGCAGAAGTGACAGGAGAAGCACCCTTCTGCTCAGAAGTCCCATGGATAACCCCAGCAGACCTAAACACAGTGGTACTCACCCTGGGAGCTACCACTATCTCTCCACTCTTGGAGGCACGTACAACTGAAGGCGGATGCGCCCGTGCGTGCTCCAAGTAATCAAATCCTAGACCTTGATTGAATCTGCTAATCTTGGACTGGTCTAGAATGAGATTGAGCTTCTTCTTGCCTCCAACAAATTTCTCGAGAGTGCTCATAAGATATCTTGACACTCTCGAAAAGTGAGGCGATGAAGAGCAAGGGGAACAGTAGAAGAAGAGCGGAAGAAGAGGATCGAGCAGTGCGTGCATATTTTTCCCTATACACGGTGCCTCAAATTTGAGAGACTCACGAAAGCACAAGAAGCATCTCTAATTCTACCAACTTTGAGCCTCTAACTTCTTCCTAAGCTCTGCGTGGACCTTATCCACGTCATCCTTAACCCCAACACACGACAAGCAACCATTATATGACTTAACTAGTAAGTCCTTAGCAAGTTGATCACACTTGGCATTCAAAGCTTCATTATCGGGTTTTAGTTGCTTACCCTCACATGAGCCGATTGGGTCCTTAGAAGCATGCAATTCAAGTTCATCATTTCTAGCGTAAAGCTTCCTAAGTCGACAACTCATGGCATCAATTTCAGCAAGTAGCTTAGGGCAATTTTCACAAGATGCAGTTGTGTGAGTATGAAGAAAACTAGCGTCTAGAGGGGAAATATCAACAGTACAAGTGCTAGTATTCTTTGACCTAAGACTTTCAAGTTCAGTTTGCACACTATCATGCAAAGTTCTTAGGTTCTCAAGCTCCACAAGCAAAGCATCACACAAGGAACAATCATCAGTGACTCGGGAGGGAGAAGATCTAAGAGAAGCTAACTCCCGAGTCAAGGTATCTACTTCCTTCTCAAGCTCCATAACCCTAGCTCTAGCTCTAGCATGAAATTTTTCTAATTTGCAAAAAGTTTCATTGAGCTGGTCATAGGAAGGTACCTCATCCGAGTCGCTGTAGAGCTCGAAGTCGTTGATGTCGTTGGTGTTTGCCATGAAGCACATGCCGGAGAAGTCGTCGCCGCCTTTCTTCTCTTGCGGATCATCCTCGTCTTCGTCGCTCCATGTCTCCGTGTCAGAGAGGTTGGTGTCGTCGAGGGCGGTGAGGACGCGGTGGAAGAGCTTCTTGTTCTTCGAGAAGTTGCGATACTTCTTCTCGTGCGCCGGCTCGCGAACTGGTCCATGTCTATACTACGGCTCCATGTCTTCTTGCTTTGCAAATCAAGACCATAAATTGATTAATGATGCACTCAGACGTGAAATCAACTGTACCAAACACCGGAGGCCAAGATGTTGCAAAGTTCAGAGCGTTTCTGCTAAGGCCGTATAGTTTCCAACAGCTTTGATCTTGCAGCTTCGCCCATAAATCCATAGCAAACTTTGCACGAGAACCTTGGAGCTATATATGAGTGGGTTGCTTGCACCATCGACGAAGGTCTCACCGGCGCTGCATCCGCTACCATGTCCACAACCGATGTGGACCGCCAAGGAAGGTGTCGCCACCGGCAAGGTCACATCCGGTCGACGTCCCTCACGACCGCGGCCCCATCGCAAATCTGTAGGCTCGACGTCACTACTACAAAACAGCACATAGGTGACGCCCTATTTGTGGCGGTTCTTTTGGAACTGTCACAAATACATGTATCAGTGGTGGTTCTATGTGGAAATTGGCGGGAGGACCATTTGTGGCGGTTTCATCCAAAAACCACCACAGATAATACATTATCTGTGACGGTTTATATTTGAAACCGCCACTGATAACGCTGTGACTATTTGTGGCGGTTGGTAGATGGAACCGTCACAGATAATAAATTATCTGTGGCGGTTTGGTTTTAGAACCGCCACTAATATAATTATCTGTGGAGGTTTTAATTTAAAACCGCCACAAATAATGTTTTCTATATAAAGCCACTGTTGCCACTATCGCTGGTCATTTTCCTCCTCTGCTGCCCGAGAAGAAAAGTTAGCTTTTTCATTTCAGATTTTGTTTGGGCAAGATCTTATGCTTCTACTTCTTAGAATTGTTCCAAGGTGTGTAAAATATGTCTCCTCTCTTCATTTGTACTGTAAAATTGCCATTAAAGGTTTATTCCTAGCTTAATTAAGGTTTAGATGCAAGGTCTACATTTAGTTTGTTTTTTATTTACCTAGCAATTTGTAGATGATGAATTTATTACCTTGCTGTATTAGATTAAGTTGTCTACCTTGTTTAGATGATGAATGTTTTGTCAAGCATATATCAAATTTATGTATTTACGATTATTGGATATTAATGAAAAATAAATTATAGTTAATATGATAGATGGGTGATCATGAAGTTAATTGCCTTGCATTTTGAGATGAGGAAATTTATTATGTTGCTCTTCCGAAGGATATGTATAAAAATTACGTAGTTAATATTTTTTCTTAGTTACCATTAATTTTTTTCGTTAAGCGTGCATATATCCATTAGTGGGTATTGTTAGTGAATTTTATGAAGCATATAAACCCAATTTATGTAATTAAGATTGTTGGATGTGAATGATAAATAAATTTTAGTTAATATGGTAGTCGGGTGATCATGAAATTTTGAGGTGAGGAATTTATTATGTTGATCTTAGGAGGATATATATAATTTTGGTTACGTATGAGTATATATTAAAATTAATTAATTAAGTTTGCAACATTTACTTAGTATTAATGTTGTCCCGTTAGTGGATATTGTTGAATATTGAATAACAATTTAATTAATTAAGATTTTTGGATATTAATAAATTGCTTAAATTAATGAACTGTAGATGGACCGGAGATGGATGTACGATGCTAACTGTTGCAGCCAAGAATATATCGACGGTGTATCTGTTTAAGGGCAAGCGTAGGAGAACGACTTGCAAAAGAAGACGGAGTACATACACTGTCCATGCATTGATTGCAAGAATGAGAAGATGTTTTCGAACAAAAACCATATCCATTTGCACTTGATTCGGAGGGGTTTTGTACCTGGCTATACAAGTTGGACAAGGCACGGTGAAGAGGAGATCATACTTCAACGTGATAACGTCGACGACGACGGAGCCGGCAATGTGGCAGCTGACATCAGTTATGGATCCGATGAGGATAGGTTGGTCATCGATGACGACATTAATCTGGCTCAAATGTTGCGCGATGCAGAAGAGAACTACACTAGTCAGAGAGAGTTTAATCAATTCAAGGGTTTGATGGAGGATTCGGAGAAACCTTTGTTCGGGTTATGAGGAGGAATACACAAAGTTGCACGGTGCTCTCTCTCTGAAATTGAAGGCAGCCAATGGTTGGTCCGACAAGAGTTTCACGGCGTTGTTACATCTCTTAGCGGACATACTGCCTGAGGGAAACGTGTTGCCTAAAACCACGTATCTAGCTAAGAAGGTTGTATGTCCCTTGGGATTGGAAGTAGAAAGAATACATGCTTGTCCAAACGACTGTATACTCTATCGCAAAGACTATGCAGACATTCATGTATGTCCGATTATTAAAGCGTCGCGATACAAGCGTAAGGGCGATGACAGCGAAGCTATCGAGGTGAAGAAAGGAGCTCCCGCAAAAGTGGTGTGGTATTTGCCAGTAATACCTCGTTTGAAGCATTTATTTGGAAACAAAAAGCACGCCAAATTGATGCGATGGCACTCGGAAGACCGTAAGAGGGATGGAAAACTGAGACACCCGGCTAATTCTGCCCAGTGGAGAACCATCGATAGACTCTTCAGGGAGAACTTCGGAAATGAACTGAGGAATGTAAGGTTTGGCTTGAGTACGGATGGAATGAATCCTTTCGGTAACATGAGCAGCGTTCATAGCACTTGGCCCGTGACTCTGTGTATATACAACCTTCCACCCTGGTTGTGTATGAAGCGAAAGTACATTATGATGTCCCTGCTTATCCAAGGGCCGAGACAACCTGGCAACGATATTGATGTATACCTAGAACCATTGGTGGAAGATCTTGTGATATTGTGGAACGAAGGTGTATGGTATGGGGCAGTACAAGCGAGAGTACTTCACTCTATGCGCATTGTTGTTCGCACCATCAATGATTTTCTGCGCTTGGTAACTGTCCACCGTACTATATAAAGGAGCCAAAGCATGCCCCGGTGCATGGATGAAACCGCTAGTGTGTGGCTCAACAACTCGAGAAAAAAGCAGTGTACATGCGTCACGGAGGTTCCTTCGCAGAATCATCCGTCTTGTAATATGAAGAAACAATTCGACGGGACAAAGGAGGACGGTTTAGCTCCAAGGCGTCTTCATGGGGAAGAGGTCTATGATATGGTTAGGGATCTTAATGTTGTACTTGGAAAGGAGTCTTGGTAATACATCGCGGTCCCATCTCGAGAAGACCACGTGGAAGAAGAGATCCATCTTTTGGGACTTACCCTCTTTGGAAGGACTTAGAAGTTCGACACTGCATCGACGTCATGCATGTAGAGAAGAATGTATGTGACAGCGTGGTTGGTCTTTTACTGAATATTCCTAGCAAAACAAAGGATGGACTGAAGGCACGAAGGGATCTGGAAGACATGAAAATCAGAGCTGAGCTACATCCTCAAGACACTGGGAAAGGCCGGCTTTACCTTCCCCCAGCTTGCTACATTTTGAGTAAGAAAGAGAAAACAGAACTCTGCAAGTGCCTGCATGGTGTGAAAGTTCCGTCCGATTACTCCGCAAACATCAAAAAACTGGTATCGATGAAAGATTTGAAGTTAACTGGCATGAAGTCTCATGATTGTCATGTGATGATGACACAAATGCTCCCTGTTGCAATTAGAGGTATTTTGCCTGACAAGGTCCGAGAGGCAATCACGAGGTTGTGTTCCTTCTTCAACACGATTTCACAGAAGGTCATCGATCCCGTTGGACTTTATGAACTTCAGGCTGATGTGGTAAAGACTCTGTGCCAGCTGGAGATGTATTTTCCCCCATCATTTTTTGATATCATGGTTCATCTCATTGTTCACCTTGTCAATGAGATAAATATTTGCGGCCCCGTATTCCTGCATCAGATGTACCCATTTGAAAGGTATATGGACACAGGCTGCACACACACCATCCTTATGGGATAGCATTTGTTATAGCTTGGGCCTGGCAACAAAATAATCAAAGATAGCTAGGGAGAGGTGCTTAAAACAGAAAAACTGTGATGCTAAAGGTTCTGCCCAGCTGGTTTGTGGAATTTTTAGGCGCTGCTACACAACTCACAAAATTGCGAAAATTTTTGGGCAGCTTCCTGAAAGAATAATTTACCCAAGATAAAATTTTAGGAATTTTTGCATTGACATAATTTCCTACAAAATTGAAGAAACGGGGCTCTGTCCAGAATAACTGTTCTGCGCATACTACCCCCTTTTTGAGTTGCAACCCTTGATCCTTAAGTCAGAATTTCACGAAATCCTATGGGCTTAGTTTCTACCCAAAGGTGACCCTTTCCAGAATTTTAGTGGAATTTTCTATGTCTCTAAGTTGGACAAACAAGAGCCTAAATTTCCTTAACCTTACATTTACTTGCGGCCTATCTAGTTTTTGAAACATGATAAGGTTTTTGGAAATTCTCATCTCCAAGGAGATGGTTCAGAACAAGGTGAGGTTAAGAGCTTCATGCTGGTCCTAGCAAATTTTAGAGTTCAAAACTTCAGATTATAAGTTCGAAATTTAGTTTCAATCAAGTTGAATGTCATACGAAGTAGAACAAAGTCTTATGGTGTCACTTTTCCGGAAACCGACCTTTGAAGTTTGAGATGAGTTCAAAATCCTTTTGAAAAGTAGGATAAGAATGAAAACCTATGAAAGAGATAAGGATAGCATTCTACACTTTGACAAATAAGCTTTTATAACCAAAAATAATCTTTTGAGAGAAACATTGTCCTTATCTATCGACCATGCTAACTAAGGCTTTTCCTACTGATCGTATGGGCTCGATACCACCTCTTGTGGGCACCGGAAGTATGAATCGATCCTCACACGTGCGTTGGACTTAGAGGTGACACCCATACTCCACTTAAGTGTATGCTCACTGCCACCCAAAGTCCGTGCACGAAGTATTGACTAAATGGCCCTCACTCAAGCAAATATGAGCCACATAGTCGCACCGCACACACTTACTGGCGTCCATGGGAGTTTCGATTCCATTCGAACAACCATACGGGATTGAGACCAACTCATCCACGCATAGCATTCGCCATCCGTCTCAGGACCTTGGTATCGCCCGCACTCTCCAAGGGAGCAAGAGCGATAGCCAAAGAACGATTTGCCGCACGAGTGTATGCATCGATGGTTGATGACAATTCAGTACCGGATATGTGTCTAGTGCTAGTTCCCAAGATCAGCGCCTAGCACCCACATATCCCGCATTCGAGATGTATCGCAACACATACACATGAATCTAAGCAGTTGGAATAGCATAAACATAAACTGCAACTATTACAACTACTTACTATTACAAGTAGTGGCCGACCGGCCAAATATTACATGTCAAAGAGTAAATTGCAGCGGAATTTGAACATATACCAAAAGTAGGACAGCGGTATGCCCATCCAATAACCCAAAGGCAACCGACTTGGAAATAGCCCAAGTTCATCCATCAACATCATTGTCGGACCCCGGAGTAAAGTACGTGTCGTCGGGGAGTTCTTCCATACCGTCGTCTATATTGTTAGGATTAAGCAACCGTGAGTACACGTATGTACTCGCAAGACTTTAGTGTATGGAAATAAAGTAAATGCAGGGCTATAACAAGGAATTAAGCTTCTACACTAGTTTCATTTCAGCATAAGGCAGATTTTGTTTGCAAGCAAAAGATTCATAAAACGGTAACGAATTTGTAAAGAGCATTTAATATGAAGCTAAATAACAGTAAGTAGAGTTCATATACAGCATTTCACAGCCCTCCTTGGCTGCAAATGTCAAGTAAAAACAGCCACCATTGGCTTCCCAATCCACCAACTCATTCCAACACCATTTCCAAAAGTTTTAGCAAAAACAAAGACTATACTTGACATTATTCTCCCAAGCTGCTCATGACCGTGAGCACGGCTAATTAATTAGATTTTAATCTCTGCAGAGAGTGTACACTTTACCCACATGACACATTCTAGCAATCATGTCAACCATGCCTCGCGATACTCACCGCATGCGATTTGCTAGGCGTGACGGCCGTTCAACCGATTAAAGCTTAGCCTTGCACCAAATGACAGTGATGTTAAACCCTTGCCACAGTTCGGAGATCCTGGACCGATGGTGCCCCATCGCGAACTCTCCCCATGACAAGGCATACACCGTTGTATTGGAATGCTTGGGCCCTAACACCTCGGTGAAGGGAGCACCTAGAACGACTCAATCCGTCGGATCGTCCATACTACTTGCCTACCAACATGCAAGGCTAAACTCTAACTAATCTAGTGAGCTTAGGCTATCCCATACTAGCACATGTGGTTGCACCAAAACACTTAGGTGATAGCATCAAGTTCGGTCCTTAATTGCCCGGCGAGATCTCCCCTAACTACGCGTGAGGTCCATTTCACGCCTCAAGTTAAGTAATAACTCGCCTGTGTCTAAATCATAAGTTTTGAGTTGGATTTTATCAAGATACACGGAAACCATACCTCGGTTCGTACAAATAACCAAGTTGCTCACAGTAGTTAAAGTGGTATCCAACATTTAAAATTCGTTCTAATGAGCATGTCTAAGCATATACATATGTTAATCTCGCGAGTTTTACCCAAGTGACATTAATTATTGTCTACACCATTACTAGGTTACAATGGCAGTAATTCAAATGACAAGGTAATGGAAATGCATACAATTGGTTTTAGCTACCATCACCCACAATATAGCAAGTTTAAAACATACACGCATGCATATAGTTTGATAAAACAACATAACTTTGCAAATATGGGATCAAAATGGTCAAAGGAGGTGCTTGCCTGGTTGCTCTTCGTCAGGAATATAATCCGGATCAAAGTCGATGTCGTTAATAACCGAATCCGAATTATCGTCGTCTATGCGTTGAATAATAATAACCGAGACAAAAGCAAATAACACCGAATCAAAATGGGACAAAAAGAAATCAGATAAAATTACCAAATTAAATCTTACCAAGAAGTTCATGGTGGGTTTTAGTATTTATAACTTCGAATTCAAGATGCATAGATTGTTTGAGATTAAATAGATATGATCATTTTATGCTTAAGGTGAATTCTTACCTTTAATTAGGATTCAGATTCAAAGCAACATTTAATTAGTATTCTAGTTATAAAAAGCTAATCTGTTGATTTAGGTTACTAGTATTATTTACATGATATTTGGGAAGGTTCTAGTGATACAAATGTTACAATTTATGATTCCTTACTTGTAACTAATGTTCATTCGTTTATATTCTGAACTACAGGAATATGAATACTTAGGGTTGTTAGGCTAATAAGATTAATGTGCAGATTATGGCGAATTGAGATTATCTTTTCATAATTGGATGGCCTATACTTTTGTTTGTTATTCTAAACTGATTTCATAAGTTTTAGGGTTTAAACAAGATATTATATTCATTATTGAAAAGGCTTATGTGTCCTTATAAATGTTATACTATTCACAATCGGCCAAAATGCATGTTTACAGTTATCACTTAAGGGTATTGAGCTAATGAAATTAATATGCAAATCTTAATGAAATAAGAATCTTTCTATGGAATACGATAGAACAAACATTGTAGACCATTTCTACACTAGTTTTATAAGTTTTAGTATTTAGACAAGTTATTTAATCAACTAATGAAATAGCCTAAATGATCATAGTAAAAATGTTAAATCGGCCAAGATTCATTTTAAGTTTGCGACTACGCTACACATGATTTTTGATTCACATTTCAGGTGTTAATAGGAAACAATCCTAGAAATGTTTTAAAGTTGGTTTCGCGAATTTTCACCTTCGTTAAAGATGTTTTTCATACCGAAGTCCATTGCGGCTTAATATGACCTAACTCAAAATTGTTCAATATGATTCCATTTTCACTCAGCAAGCAACAATATGTCATTCTAGGGTTATAGTATTCAGTTTCGTCGAGTTTGGGGTTCTTTTGCGGACGTTTCGGCCAATCGGCCGATTTCCGATCGCATATTCATCTAGTGAGAAAATATGGCAAACCAAGGCGAAACCTAAATATTTTTATATACTGGTGATCTATACAAACCCAAGATTGCATCCAAACTAGTTTCACCAATTTTTGAGTCCATTTAATCCATATTTTAACTATTTGAATCTTGCATGATATTAAGGCTTTGCGCAATTAACTTTTTGATGCAAAACACATTAAATCTTAAATCTTTTTACAGAAATGGATCATTTAAGATTGCAGGAGCATGCTCGATTTATTTCACAATTTTTAGAGCTAGGGTTCACATAGTTCCTTCATAACATACAAATCATGGCTTTCATTCATCGCTTAATTAAAAGTTTTTGTGGCATGCAACATATAATGTTTTCTTGCATAATCTGAATCCCTACTAAGTAACTCAAGTTTAGAAACTAAGTTTGTGTTAATCGGAGATCCGCAGCAAAAGATATGAGGGTTTTAGTGCATAGGGCAAAAAAAAATAGAAAAATATGCTGGAGAGGGGATTCGAACTAGGGATCTCCAGAATGCATCACTGCAGCACTACCACTACGCCATTCACTTTCTTGTGACCAAGCCTCGTGCTATAATACTTGAGCTTACCCCTCAGACCTTTGAGCTCCAAAAAAAAATCCAACAATGGCGAGCTTGGCTGGGCTGGTTCTGGGCTTTGCTCAAGTAATGGAGAAGGGTTGGAGAATGAGAGGGCTCGGCAGAGGAGTGTCCCTGGCGTCGGCGCAGCCTGCATGCATGGCGGGAGAACCTCAGGAGAAGGAGTAGTAGCTGCGCATGCAAGAAATGAGTCCGCTCACCTGATGCTTCGGTTGGAGAAGAACTTGGCTCGATGCTTTGCTTGGCCAGATGAGTTCTTCGGCAGGGAGTAGCAGCAAGCAACGGGTGAGAGGAGATGGCTTCGTTGGCTGCATGCGGAGTGGTAGGGAAATGATCAGGAGATGGAGCAAGCTGCGTAAGGAAGAGATGGCTAGCTCACCTGGTCTGCAGTAGATCAACGCCTGGCTCGGTGCTGCTTGGCTGGGCGTGATCCACAGCAAGGAGAGCAGCAGCAGCGAGCAAAGGAGTGGGAGGAGACAGTCCTGCTGGCTTTAATGCAGCTGGTGGCGGAGGCGGCGAAGCTTGAGGCGACAGCACGGCTGGGACACAGGTTGCTGCAGCCGCGTGGCTGAGAATCCTGCCGGGGCAGCTCGCTGTGAAGAAAAAGAGACGCCGTGGCAGCACTCAGGCAAGAGCAGGAGAGGGAGAAAGGGAAGGAGAGAAGGGAGGAGGGCTGGCCAGTGGGCCCAAGAACAAGTGGGGCCACCCTGCCAGAGACACATCTCCAAGTTCTCTCGGCTGCAACGGCTGTTCCTAGCATTTGAAATGATTTAGGCTAGGAGTTGACATGCCAAATGGGCAGGCTTGGCAAAGGGTGAAGATGGGGTTGAAAAATTCTGCAAATTTTTGAGTAGATAGCCAAGGAGTTCTACTTTCCATTTTCTTTGGTTTCATTTGATTATCCTTTGTGGTTTGAGAACAGTAATTCTTCAAAGTTGGCTGTTTTCTAGTCTGTTTTTGAATTTTTAAGCTAAGTGAAAGGTGTTGAACAAGTCTAGAAAATTTATATTCATTCTCCATTTGTTCTCTAGTATTTTACAAAATTATTTACTATAGCATGTTGCTTGATGTTTGTTTGAGTTTCAATCATGTGTTGGATTTGGCAATTAAAAGACCGACTGTTCCAAATCCTTGTTACTGTTTTTGATTTTTTTTCTTTAAGAGTAAATAAAGTCTATTATTTCTGAAACATTGTTTGTCAAATGAATTTGAGCTAAGGATGTTTCTGTAAAATTTTCAGCTCAAAAATTTACTCCATTATTTAATAAAAATTCGACATGACACCTGCTTTTGAAGTTAAAACATGTCGCTTTATTATTTACTTCTTTACTTAAATCTTTTAAAAATTTTGGACAGCTGAAAAGATGTGATGGGGACTTTTTAATGAATTAATATTATTATTTTTTCTGGTTTTTTTTCACTTTTATCTTTTACCATCTTACTTTTACTCTTTTACTAATTTCTTTTACCGATTTTTCTTTAAATCCAAAATTCAAGAATAAATATTATGGTTGAAAAAGTCTTAGAAAAGATGGAAATTCAAAGTAAGATTACGTTCCCACTCATTTTCAGAGTTTGTTTATTTTGGACCAAAAGTTTTATTGTAGCATCTTGTCCTTTTCTTTTGGGTTGTCAAACTAGAAAATGAAGAAAAGATAATATTTAAAATAAAAATCTTGGTTTTGGTTAAACTGTTTACTCAATTCCATTTTTGAAATTCAAAATTTTCACTTTTACCATTTTTGAAATTTTGGGATGTTACAAACCTACCCCCCTTACAAAAATCTCGTCCTCGAGATTTGCGAGGACTAGATTGGCTTATGGATTGTTTCCTTGGTGATGATTTAGTTATTTTCTTGTTGCATTGTTTTTTTTTGTTCAGTTGTTTTATTAAACATTTTCTTGCTTCCTGAGTTGATGTCCCAAGAATGTAGAAGATTTTTATTTGGGTTTCAAGTAAACAGATGAGGGACATTAACGCATTCTACATATCTCTTTTTATTGGTTAAGGTTCACTAGCATAGATAAGCTGGTTCAAGGAGAGGTATGGAATATGTTGGAAAGAAAGGATGTATAGCAACTATAGTTTTTCTGGGAAGGACCAAATGTCGACATCGAGGAGGGTATTTAAATACAATGGCTAATTTGTGTAGGTCAATTTGAGGAGACTGAGAATCTTTTTATTTATTACATCCAGTGGACATATTGGTGGACTAGGTCACATGCATCCTATAATCATGTCTGTTGAAATGCTGAGATCAGGGGAGGATGGTCGAAAGGGGTTAATCCAGGTTACAAGCTAGGCAACATTCCGTTCGTTAGGACATTAATTTGAGATCGGTCTTTACTTGGATTAGGTGATCGTCAGATAGTTTATAAGGCAACGTTTTGTTCCTTAAAATTTTATTAGTTAAGGTTTCTTATTAAGTAGGGTTGGCACGTCGTAAATTTTCAACCGAAGGGTTTAGTATTTACGAGAGTAACCCGAGGAGCACTACAGAAGATCTTACAATAGAACTCCAAAGTACAAAGGATCACATATTCAACAATACATAGGGGCATATAATTACTATTTTGCTACGCATCTAACGTATTTGGCCTAACCAAACTACCTCTAATGCGGACGCAAAATGGGGACCCTCTCTTTGATCTTAAGGCGTCACTTGTAGCTAGTTCGTGTGAAGTCGAGACAACAACTGTCCTTTTATCATTAACACGCAACTACTACTAGTTATTACCGTCATTGTCGCTTCCTTTTCCCTTATTTCCCCGCAACTAATGTGCAGTGATTTTTCTTTTCAAAAAGGCAAATAAAGAATTTGGAAAATAGATAAGGTTTAGTTTTAGGTACCTCATGAGGAGTACATAGAGCATCAAGGATTACGAATGACCCAAAAGGAGAAAAGAACCGTGCAGGCTAATCAATTATACTTCCAAGGATTGTTAGATCGAGAAGATCCGAAAAAGATTCTCGAGGAGATTTGTGAGGACTTGGGTACAGCTATTATAGATCATGATTATCCCGAGATAATGATGGCATCATTGATAAGTTAGCATGCTTGGAGGGAGATTGAGAGATAACACTTGATTTCATAGACATTTGTTAGTAAGTACCTGAGTTACTCAGTGATAGATAGTTCTCAAGAATGGGATTTAGATCGATACAGAGTAGATTTGAGATAAGGAATAACCATTGAGATCTTGATTTTAGAAGGTTAATAGAAACATGAGTTAGTTAGATCTCGCACAGATAAATCGCATGATAGATCGATACTTTTCCATCTAATGATTAATGGACATAATGATCGATGTGATGACTCATGGACATATGTACGGACATTGAGGATCCATAGACATAAAGATCGATTTAATGATTGTTAGTAGATCAATGATATGATGATAGATAGGAGGTCACACTTGCATAGGTCAAAAGAGGAAGACCAAGATTAAGGATCATAGTTAAAATGATATGAGAAGAATGAAGAGCATTATTCCTGATACACTGAGGATATTTGCCATGCAATGAGATGCACTTGATAATTATGGTACACTAGAGAGATTCACATTCTTTATGGAAGTAGATGTATATGGGAGGATAAAACTGATTCCGTAACGATTTACGTGATAAGAATGATTTAACTTGGGGAAAGGTATGCGATACGTCGGAGTGATTGAGATGGAAGGTAGGATGCATAAGAACTAGAGTGATGGAGAGAACGGTAGAAAATTCATCTCAGGGAGAGTATATAAGTACGAAGACAAGTTTGGACAGTTACACGGTTGTTGATGAGATCATGCTGAAGATGTATTACAAACACAACATGGAGGTCAAAGGTGTTTGATTCAAATTGGTCATTCGTGTTATGAGCAAATTCTGGAAAAGTTACAGAATTTGGAACCATAGGTAGAAAGGATAATAGAGATAGCAACTCCAAATACAAGAGAAAGTTTTGATTTGAAGTAAAGTAGGGAAGAGTTAACTACACAATATACATTTTCTTTTTAAACATATTATAGGAAACTTTGAGTATATTTTTTTCAATAGATGGACACAGGCTGCACACACACCATCCTTATGGGATAGCATTTGTTACAGCTTGGGCCTGGCAACAAAATAATCAAAGATAGCTAGGGAGAGGTGCTTAAAACAGAAAAACTGTGATGCTAAAGGTTCTGCCCAGCTGGTTTGTGGAATTTTTAGGCGCTGCTACACAACTCACAAAATTGCGAAAATTTTTGGGCAGCTTCCTGAAAGAATAATTTACCCAAGATAAAATTTTAGGAATTTTTGCATTGACATAATTTCCTACAAAATTGAAGAAACGGGGCTCTGTCCAGAATAACTGTTCTATGATACTACCCCTTTTGAGTTGCAACCCTTGATCCTTAAGTCGAATTTCACGAAATCCTATGGGCTTAGTTTCTACCCAAAGGTGACCCTTTCCAGAATTTTAGTGGAATTTTCTATGTCTCTAAGTTGGACAAACAAGAGCCTAAATTTCCTTAACCTTACATTTACTTGCGGCCTATCTAGTTTTTGAAACATGATAAGGTTTTTGGAAATTCTCATCTCCAAGGAGATGGTTCAGAACAAGGTGAGGTTAAGAGCTTCATGCTGGTCCTAGCAAATTTTAGAGTTCAAAACTTCAGATTATAAGTTCGAAATTTAGTTTCAATCAAGTTGAATGTCATAAAGTAGAACAAAGTCTTATGGTGTCACTTTTCCGAAACCGACCTTTGAAGTTTGAGATGAGTTCAAAATCCTTTTGAAAAGTAGGATAAGAATGAAAACCTATGAAAGAGATAAGGATAGCATTCTACACTTTGACAAATAAGCTTTTATAACCAAAAATAATCTTTTGAGAGAAACATTGTCCTTATCTATCGACCATGCTAACTAAGGCTTTTCCTACAGTCGTATGGGCTCTGATACCACCTCTTGTGGGCACCCGGAAGTATGAATCGATCCTCACACGTGCGTTGGACTTAGAGGTGACACCCATACTCCACTTAAGTGTATGCTCACTGCCACCCAAAAGTCCCGTGCACGAAGTATTGACTAAATGGCCCTCACTCAAGCAAATATGAGCCACATAGTCGCACCGTACACACTTACGCGTCCATGGGAGTTTCGATTCCATTCCGAACAACCATACCGGGATTGAGACCAACTCATCCACGCATAGCATTCGCCATCCGTCTCAGGACCTTGGTATCGCCCGCACTCTCCAAGGGGAGCAAGAGCGATAGCCAAAGAACGACGGTCGCACGAGTGTATGCATCGATGGTTGATGACAATTCCAGGTACCCGGATATGTGTCTAGTGCTAGTTCCCAAGATCAGCGCCTAGCACCCACATATCCCGCATTCGAGATGTATCGCAACACATACACATGAATCTAAGCAGTTGGAATAGCATAAACATAAACGCAACTATTACAACTACTTACTATTACAAGTAGTGGCCGATCGCCAAATATTACATGTCAAAGAGTAAATTGCAGCGGAATTTGAACATATACCAAAAGTAGGACAGCGGTATGCCCATCCAATAACCCAAAGGCAACCGACTTGGAAATAGCCCAAGTTCATCCATCAACATCATTGTCGGACCCCGGAGTAAAGTACGTGTCGTCGGGGAGTTCTTCCATACCGTCGTCTATATTGTTAGGATTAAGCAACCGTGAGTACACGTATGTACTCGCAAGACTTTAGTGTATGGAAATAAAGTAAATGCAGGGCTATAACAAGGAATTAAGCTTCTACACTAGTTTCATTTCAGCATAAGGCAGATTTTGTTTGCAAGCAAAAGATTCATAAAACGGTAACGAATTTGTAAAGAGCATTTAATATGAAGCTAAATAACAGTAAGTAGAGTTCATATACAGCATTTCACAGCCCTCCTTGGCTGCAAATGTCAAGTAAAACAGCCACCATTGGCTTCCCAATCCACCAACTCATTCCAACACCATTTCCAAAAGTTTTAGCAAAAACAAAGACTATACTTGACATTATTCTCCCAAGCTGCTCATGACCGTGAGCACGGCTAATTAATTAGATTTTAATCTCTGCAGAGAGTGTACACTTTACCCACATGACACATTCTAGCAATCATGTCAACCATGCCTCGCGATACTCACCGTAGCCGATTTGCTAGGCGTGACGAAGCCGCTCAACCAGTTAAAGCTTAGCCTTGCACCAGCGACAGTGATGTTAAACCCTTGCCACAGTTCCGGAGATCCTGGACCGATGGTGCCCCATCGCGAACTCTCCCCATGACAAGGCATACACCGTTGTATTGGAATGCTTGGGCCCCAACACCTCGGTGAAGGGAGCACCTAGAACGACTCCAATCCGTCGGATCGTCCATACTACTTCGGCCTACCAACATGCAAGGCTAAACTCTAACTAATCTAGTGAGCTTAGGCTATCCCATACTAGCACATGTGGTTGCACCAAAACACTTAGGTGATAGCATCAAGTTCGGTCCTTAATTGCCCCGGGCGAGGATCTCCCCCTAACTACGCGTGAGGTCCATTTCACGCCTCAAGTTAAGTAATAACTCGCCCGTGTCTAAATCATAAGTTTTGAGTTGGATTTTTATCAAGATACACGGAAACCATACCTCGGTTCCGTACAAATAACCAAGTTGCTCACAGTAGTTAAAGTGGTATCCAACATTTAAAATTCGTTCTAATGAGCATGTCTAAGCATATACATATGTTAATCTCGCGAGTTTTACCCAAGTGACATTAATTATTGTCTACACCATTACTAGGTTACAATGGCAGTAATTCAAATGACAAGGTAATGGAAATGCATACAATTGGTTTTAGCTACCATCACCCACAATATAGCAAGTTTAAAACATACACGCATGCATATAGTTTGATAAAACAACATAACTTTGCAAATATGGGATCAAAATGGTCAAAGGAGGTGCTTGCCTGGTTGCTCTTCGTCAGGAATATAATCCGGATCAAAGTCGATGTCGTTAATAACCGAATCCGAATTATAAATGCGTCTATGCGTTGAATAATAATAACCGAGACAAAAGCAAATAACACCGAATCAAAATGGGACAAAAAGAAATCAGATAAAATTACCAAATTAAATCTTACCAAGAAGTTCATGGTGGGTTTTAGTATTTATAACCAATTCAAGATGCATAGATTGTTTGAGATTAAATAGATATGATCATTTTATGCTTAAGGTGAATTCTTACCTTTAATTAGGATTGATTCAAAGCAACATTTAATTAGTATTCTAGTTATAAAAAGCTAATCTGTTGATTTAGGTTACTAGTATTATTTACATGATATTTGGGAAGGTTCTAGTGATACAAATGTTACAATTTATGATTCCTTACTTGTAACTAATGTTCATTCGTTTATATTCGAACTACAGGAATATGAATACTTAGGGTTGTTAGGCTAATAAGATTAATGTGCGATTATGGCGAATTGAGATTATCTTTTCATAATTGGATAGCCTATACTTTTGTTTGTTATTCTAAACTGATTTCATAAGTTTTAGGGTTTAAACAAGATATTATATTCATTATTGAAAAGGCTTATGTGTCCTTATAAATGTTATACTATTCACAATCGGCCAAAAATGCATGTTTACAGTTATCACTTAAGGGTATTGAGCTAATGAAATTAATATGCAAATCTTAATGAAATAAGAATCTTTCTATGGAATACGATAGAACAAACATTGTAGACCATTTCTACACTAGTTTTATAAGTTTTAGTATTTAGACAAGTTATTTAATCAACTAATGAAATAGCCTAAATGATCATAGTAAAAATGTTAAATCGGCCAAGATTCATTTTAAGTTTGCGACTACGCTACACATGATTTTTGATTCACATTTCAGGTGTTAATAGGAAACAATCCTAGAAATGTTTTAAAGTTGGTTTCGCGAATTTTCACCTTCGTTAAAGATGTTTTTCATACCGAAGTCCATTGCGGCTTAATATGACCTAACTCAAAATTGTTCAATATGATTCCATTTTCACTCAGCAAGCAACAATATGTCATTCTAGGGTTATAGTATTCAGTTTCGTCGAGTTTGGGGTTCTTTTGCGGACGTTTCGGCCAATCGGCCGATTTACCGATCGCATATTCATCTAGTGAGAAAATATGGCAAACCAAGGCGAAACCTAAATATTTTTATATACTGGTGATCTATACAAACCCAAGATTGCATCCAAACTAGTTTCACCAATTTTTGAGTCCATTTAATCCATATTTTAACTATTTGAATCTTGCATGATATTAAGGCTTTGCGCAATTAACTTTTTGATGCAAAACACATTAAATCTTAAATCTTTTACAGAAATGGATCATTTAAGATTGCAGGAGCATGCTCGATTTATTTCACAATTTTAGAGCTAGGGTTCACATAGTTCCTTCATAACATACAAATCATGGCTTTCATTCATCGCTAATTAAAAGTTTTTGTGGCATGCAACATATAATGTTTTCTTGCATAATCTGAATCCCTACTGAGTAACTCAAGTTTAGAAACTAAGTTTGTGTTAATCGGAGATCCGCAGCAAAAGATATGAGGGTTTTAGTGCATAGGGCAAAAAAATAGAAAAATATGCTGGAGAGGGATTCGAACTAGGGATCTCCAGAATGCATCACTGCAGCACTACCACTACGCCATTCACTTTCTTGTGACCAAGCCTCGTGCTATAATACTTGAGCTTACCCTCAGACCTTTGAGCTCCAAAAAAATCCAACAATGGCGAGCTTGGCTGGGCTGGTTCTGGGCTTTGCTCAAGTAATGGAGAAGGGTTGGAGAATGAGAGGGCTCGGCAGAGGAGTGTCCTGGCGTCGGCGCAGCCTGCATGCATGGCGGGAGAACCTCAGGAGAAGGAGTAGTAGCTGCGCATGCAAGAAATGAGTCCGCTCACCTGATGCTTCGGTTGGAGAAGAACTTGGCTCGATGCTTTGCTTGGCCAGATGAGTTCTTCGGCAGGGAGTAGCAGCAAGCAACGGGTGAGAGGAGATGGCTTCGTTGGCTGCATGCGGAGTGGTAGGGAAATGATCAGGAGATGGAGCAAGCTGCGTAAGGAAGAGATGGCTAGCTCACCTGGTCTGCAGTAGATCAACGCCTGGCTCGGTGCTGCTTGGCTGGGCGTGATCCACAGCAAGGAGAGCAGCAGCAGCGAGCAAAGGAGTGGGAGGAGACAGTCCTGCTGGCTTTAATGCAGCTGGTGGCGGAGGCGGCGAAGCTTGAGGCGACAGCACGGCTGGGACACAGGTTGCTGCAGCCGCGTGGCTGAGAATCCCTGCCGGGGCAGCTCGCTGTGAAGAAAAAGAGACGCCGTGGCAGCACTCAGGCAAGAGCAGGAGAGGGAGAAAGGGAAGGAGAGAAGGAGGAGGGCTGGCCAGTGGGCCCAAGAACAAGTGGGGCCACCCTGCCAGAGACACATCTCCAAGTTCTCTCGGCTGCAACGGCTGTTCCTAGCATTTGAAATGATTTAGGCTAGGAGTTGACATGCCAAATGGGCAGGCTTGGCAAAGGGTGAAGATGGGGTTGAAAAATTCTGCAAATTTTTGAGTAGATAGCCAAGGAGTTCTACTTTCCATTTTCTTTGGTTTCATTTGATTATCCTTTGTGGTTTGAGAACAGTAATTCTTCAAAGTTGGCTGTTTTCTAGTCTGTTTTTGAATTTTTAAGCTAAGTGAAAGGTGTTGAACAAGTCTAGAAAATTTATATTCATTCTCCATTTGTTCTCTAGTATTTTACAAAATTATTTACTATAGCATGTTGCTTGATGTTTGTTTGAGTTTCAATCATGTGTTGGATTTGGCAATTAAAAAGTGATTGCTCCAAATCCTTGTTACTGTTTTTGATTTTTTCTTTAAGAGTAAATAAAGTCTATTATTTCTGAAACATTGTTTGTCAAATGAATTTGAGCTAAGGATGTTTCTGTAAAATTTTCAGCTCAAAAATTTACTCCATTATTTAATAAAAATTCTGACATGACACTGTTTTGAAGTTAAAACATGTCGCTTTATTATTTACTTCTTTACTTAAATCTTTTAAAAATTTTGGACAGCTGAAAAGATGTGATGGGGACTTTTTAATGAATTAATATTATTATTTTTTCTGGTTTTTTTTCACTTTTATCTTTTACCATCTTACTTTTACTCTTTTACTAATTTCTTTTACCGATTTTTCTTTAAATCCAAAATTCAAGAATAAATATTATGGTTGAAAAGTCTTAGAAAAGATGGAAATTCAAAGTAAGATTACGTTCCCACTCATTTTAGAGTTTGTTTATTTTGGACCAAAAGTTTTATTGTAGCATCTTGTCCTTTTCTTTTGGGTTGTCAAACTAGAAAATGAAGAAAAGATAATATTTAAAATAAA
Source organism: Guadua angustifolia (assembly GCA_036346375.1). NCBI lineage: Eukaryota > Viridiplantae > Streptophyta > Magnoliopsida > Poales > Poaceae > Guadua > Guadua angustifolia. The sequence continues at coordinate 82,052 of JAYEVE010001362.1, forward strand.
AATCTTGGTTTTGGTTAAACTGTTTACTCAATTCCATTTTTGAAATTCAAAATTTTCACTTTTACCATTTTTGAAATTTTTGGGATGTTACATGAGCCTAGCGTGACCTCTCGGAGGCGGGGCGGCTTGCATCAGAACATAAGCCGGAAGGGTGAAGACCTGTTGTTTCGGCCGACAGTGGTGCAAGCAGCACCATAGGACGGTGGGAAGTTCGTCCACCTAGGTCTGGCCGTGTCATTCGAGCTCATTTGATACTCGCTTCTTGATGCCTAGGACGACCGTCCGCTGGCGCGCTTCCATCGCTCCATTGCTCTGCAGACGGCCATCGAAGCATAGCAAACTTTGGCGCCTATGTCTCGCAATATTCCCGGCAGTTTGTGGGAAAGGGCCAGGATGTCGCGCCCCATGTCGAGGAGAGCCAAGCGAGCGGGATGGTCTTGAGTACGAGGCGGTTCCGAGCATGGAACCTGGCGAGCTCGATATGGATGATGTCACGAGCATCCCTCCTCCGGTCGAAGATTGATGGCGACGCCAAGGTCTTGAGGACGACGCCCGAGGAATCGCGCCATCGGACGAGCCGAGATGGGACAGAGATCTGTCTTTGGGTTGTCCTTCTGGTGCGTGCTCGAGTTCCGTGTCTGGAACCATTTCTCCATTCGCGCACCTCGGCGAGATACTTTTGTCATCGAGTCTCCCGGCATTGGTGGTCTTTGCCGGCCCGTTGACCGTGGAGTCGAGTCGCCCTTGGCTACCAGCTGACGCACGCCAAGCGCCTTGCAAACTCGAAGACCCACGAGGAGAGCTCCATACTCTGCCACGTTGTTAGCTGCCGAGAATCCAAAGCGAACAACATACCTTAGCCTGGCCACGCGGGGTGAGAATAAGGATTCCAGCCCCCGAGCGCGCGAAGGATCTCGAGCCGTCGAAGCACATGATCCGAGTTTCTCCCCATTGTCGAAGGATTGCTTGGAATGAACCTACCGAGGCGGAAACAAGGGTGTGGAGTCATCGCAGGGAACCGTGCGATGCTCGAGCCACACGAACGGATCCGTCGGGATGCGCCATGCCTCTGAGATCTCGATGCTGCACCTTCGAATGAGCGAAGCCATCGGGCCCCACGGTGGGCGCCAGCTGTCGACGATCGGGATCGCCTGACCGCAAAAGTGAAGAGGGGTGTTAGTGTGTAAGGGACCCACTCGAGCTTGCTCACCGGAGGTTCAGCGTTTGCGGCGTAGAGGTCGGAGGAAGACGACAGAGGCGTGACACAACGAAGTTATCTTGGTTCGAGCCCCTCGAGCGGGTAATAGCTCTACGCCCGCCTTCTCCGGAGGCGGAGGAATCCACTAATTGTGCGTACAAAGAGATGATTACAGCTCGAGCCCGAGTGCTCGTTTGTGTTTTCCGGTCTATTGCTCATGAGTCTCCCGTCGAGGTAATGGCTCTACTCAGGTCGCCTTGCGGCGGTGACTCTCGTTATGTGGGTGTACAAAGCAGTGTTTACAGTTCAAAGAAGTGCAGGTGATTCTAGCCTGAGCTACCAGGAGCGCTGTGTTGAGTGCTGTCTTCGTTTGTCCTTGAGCTCATGCATCCTTGGTCTTTATATCCCTTCGCGACGCGGTCGGGAGAAACTGCGGATCGTGGCTCTTAATGCGATCAAGACAGCCAGAATCGCCCGGCTTGCTGCGACTCCGAGTCATCCCCATGACCCGCTCTTCCAAGAATCGCAAGTCAATCGCTAGATCCGAGATCCCGGGCGGACCAGGATCAACGAGACCCCGCCGAGCTCGAGGTCGTCGCGAGGTCGAGCTTCGGGCGACCGAGCTTGGGCATACCAAGGCCGAGGTCGAGCGCCCAAGGCACACCCAGGTCGTGGTCGGGGCCTTCCGAGTTGGGGAATCCGTTCGACCGCACGCCGGCCGGTCAAGGAGTACCCAGCCCTCGTCACTTACAAATATAAAAAAGCTAGCCACGTAAATGGGCATGCCACTCTGCTAACTCACATTAAGCTAGAAAATATTTTTTAGAGAGCGGACACCTTGAACAGATGATGTATTTGCAGACTTGTCATTTATATGAGCTTTCTAGGGCCAACCAGCAAGCCAGGTCTAAGATGGGCCCGGAAGCCCGCCAATGATAGGCTAATGGGCTGCCAAACTCAGCCTTGGCCTGGTACGAAGCCTATATGTGACGGGCTAGGCCGCTACTGTTTAGCAATAGCAATAATAAAGGCACTAATGCGGTACGCTTGCTAGTGAAGCCTGCGTCGGAAATACTCGAGTCATTCACTGAAGTGTGCGCCGATGGCGAGGAAGGCAGCTCGCTCGGGCGCCGCGAGCCCATTCGATCGCCATACCGAGGACGCGGGCCTTGAGGATCGTGCACTTCCGCCGAGTCCATCGCCGAGGCCTTCTCCCTCACCGTCGAGGCCGTCTCCTCCGCCTCGCCCTCTCCGACGACGAGGCGATGGCCTCGCGCCGCATGGAGGCTGCGTGGTTGACGCGATCCCACTGCGAGCCATCCTGCACACCATCCTTGGTGCCGGAGGCGGCAGTGACGGCGGCGGGACGAGGTCGTGGTGATCGGGCGGCGGTGGAACCTGGCGGAGGCAGCGGCAGGTGGTGGTTGGCGGCGCGAGGATGAGGAGGACAGAGTTGTGGTGATCGGGAAGAGCGGGAGGAAGCTTCGACGGGAGAAGGGTTGCGCCCAGTGGGTCGAGAGGGAGTTGGTGAATTGGGATGCGGAGAAGGCAAGGGGAGGAGGAGGTGGTGGTGGTGGCCATGGAGAAGGCGATCTTGGTGGAAGATTTACCGATCTCGACCGGTGGTGAGCTACTTTCAAGCATTGCTTGGGCAAAACATGTAAGCCTTTTTAGCTTGGTTTAAACTACGATGAGATCTTTCTCTTGCAGCTGTTGTTTGCGTGAATGTAATGTTGAGTAATCCTGATCCGCCACAACAAATGCTACCGACGTGGAGGGTCATTTAGTAGCGCATTGCTTGGCAAAAATGATACAATAACTCTAGCTCCTCGTTATCATTTTTTTCGTTTCATATTCAGAAGACATGCAATCACTTTGGGAAAAACTCTCGCCGGTTTTCATACTAGTATTTGAAGGGTCTTTCAATCTGTAATAGCTCCATATATATATAGATGAATATCAAGCGTATGTGTTTTCGCACCCCATATCGCTCTGTTCCTCCTCTGTCTTGAGTATACGTTTTATCTCAAGAGTGTGTTCTCTTCAACTGCATCGAGCAAACCAGGTTGTGCATGCCCAAGATCATCCCAAGACGAGCAAATGGCGTTGGTTCAACAAGGTGTGGCGAGAGAAGGTGGCGGTGTCATTCGAGACCGCACTCACGGCGACCAACTACACCATCCGGGCAATTAAGGTGGAGGCTCTTACGGATGCGCAAGGTCTCGGGAGGTCATTGCGCCGACGGCGGTGTGGTTGTTGATGTGAGGAAGGACAAGATAGCACGAGCGATTGCTCCAAGCACTTCCCGAGGATATCTTGTTGCAGGTGGCAACAAAGAAGACGGCGAATGAACTTTGGGAATGCTTGAAGACGAGGTTCGTCGGCGCGGATCGTGTCAAAACGGCACGGTTGGCGACACTGAAGGGCGAATTTGATGCTCTGCGCATGAAAGATGGGGAGGCACTGGATGAGTTCGCCGGAAAGCTCAGCGGCATGGCGGTGACGCCATGCAAATCTTGGGGTGACACTTGAAGACTCGACGTTGGTAAAGAAACTCTCGAACGCCGTGCGGATCGATACTACCCTTGTGTCGCGGCATAGAGCGCTTTTGTGACATTGATTCCATGGCCTTTGAGGAGGTTGTGGGTCGATCAAGGCGTTTGAGGAGCGACTACGCTGCGCACCTCCGGCAATGGAGAAGGCCAGCTCTTGCTCACTCGGGCGAGTGGCGGCGGAGAAAAATGGCACAGACTCGTCATCACCGGAAGGGCAGGAGCCATGGTCGGTGATGCTTGGCCGAATCGTGGCGGAGTGGTCGCGCGTGGGCGTGGCATGGCGAAGTAGTCATGGCGACTCTACACACAAAGAGGGAGCAGGCGGCTCTAATGGTGGCCGACGTGACAAAAGCCACATAAAATGTTTTAACTGTGAAAAATTGGGTCACTATGCTTCTGAGTGCAGGTCAAAGAAGAAAGAAGAGGAGGTAAATCTCACTCGTGTGGAAGACACGAACCTGCATTGATGTTATCGAAATGGTGTTGGGAAGGCACTCTCACCAAGATCAAGTCTTTGCTCAATGAAGAGAAAATGGCGCCTACCCTGCATGATCATGAAGGTAATGTGGTTAGCTCAAGAATGGTATCTTGACAATGGAGCTAGTAACCACATGACGAGAGACAGGAAAAATTTCATGATTTGGATGAAGCGATTCTGAAAGTGTTCGGTTTGGTGATGGCTCCACAAAGTGAAAATTATGGGCAAAGGATCGTGCTTTTTGCCTGTAAGAATGGTGGCCAATGGTTGCTAGAGGAAACCTATTTCATCCCCAAGTTGTGCAGCAATATAATTAGCCTTGGACGGTGATGAGTATGGGCACAAGGTAATTATGGATGAGGAGCAGTGAAGATATATGACAGAATCCAAAGGCAAATTTGCTAATGTCTGTAAAGCGCTCACCAAACCGTCTGTACAAGATAAACCTGCATACATCTAGGCCAATTTGCTTGCGATCGGTGCTAGATGATCGGGCTGGTTGTGGCATGCAAGATTAGGGCATGTTAATTTCAATTCACCGAAATTGCTTGCTCGGAAGAATTTGGCGGCAGTGTGCCGCTGATTGTGCAAATTAATAGGGTGTGTAAGCACTGTTTGGTTGCTAAGCAAACCCGGTTGCCATTTCCAGTAGCCACAACTTTCAGAGCAGAGGAGCCATTGGGTCTACTGCATGCTGATTTGTGTGGTCCGATCACTCCTCCAACACTGGGTGGTAACAATTACTTCCTCCTTATTGTTGATGACTGTACAAGGTGGATGTGGGTATACACAATCAAATCAAAAGATCAAGCGTGTGCCACATTCAGGAAGTTCAAGCTCCAGGTTGAAAATACAAGCAACCACCGAGTGAAAGTTTTGAGGACTGACCGATGTGGTGAGTTTTTGTCTACTGAATTCAATCAGCTATGTGAAGAGGCTGGCATTTTAAGGCATCTTACAGCTCCATACACACCACAACAAAATGGAGTCGTGGAGCACAGAAATAGGACAATCATGGCCATGGCAAGATCTCTGTTGAAGAGCATGAATGTCCCAGGGAGGTTTTGGGGGGAGGCTGTCAGACATGCAGTCTATTTGCTAAACCGCCTTCCAACCAAAGCGCTAGGTGAGCGCACACCCTTTGAAGCCTGAAAAGGACTGAAGCCACACCTTGGTCACTTGAGAGTGTTTGGATGTTTGGCTCATGCGAAGGTGACAACTCCAAACCTAAAGAAGCTTGATGACAGGAGCCAAGAAATGGTGTACCTCGGTGTTGAAAGTGGATGTAAGGCCCATCGGTTGTATGATCCACGTCGAGGCAAATTGCACTTGAGCCGGGATGTGGTTTTCCAGGAGGACACCCCATGGAATTGGCATGCAGGTGGAGAAGTAGTGGAGAGTTCAGATTTTGTGGTGGAAGATAATATCTTCTCTGAACTGACGCCGGGTGAGCCTGAACCAGTAGAATCAACTGGAACAGAGATACGTGGTGATGGAGTATCACACACTTGGGAATCCACTGAAGATACCCGACCAAGACAAGATGGAAGCCTGCCTGCACAGAGCGTGCCACAAGCTGCAATGTCGAGTGGACTGGTGACTAGAGTACGTGCTTGTGCAGCACCAAACTCTACTCCAAGCACCTTAGTACAAGAGGAATCGGTTGTGGGAGAACCTCTTACACCAATCAGTACTGCACAAGACTCAGTTGAATGCAGCAGTAGTGAGGAGAGACCACACCGTTACAGGAGCATAAATGAAATTATGCAGGAAACAGGGAGAATGGAAATCATTGATGCTAACTCACAAGATGAGCTATTTTTGCTGGAAGTAGGAGAGCCGACACACTTCAGGGAAGCTGTTGGATCGGTGGCTTGGCAGATAGCTATGCAAAGTGAACTGGACTCAATTGTGAAGAATGAAACCTGGACACTGACTGAATTGCCGAAAGGGCAGAATGCAATAGGTTTGAAATGGGTGTATAAACTGAAGAGAAATTCACAAGGTGAAGTAATCAAACATAAGGCAAGGTTGGTTGCAAAGGGGTATGTTCAACGTCCAGGGATTGACTATGATGAAGTATATGCTCCAGTGGCTAGATTTGATACAGTGCGTGTCATATTTGCTATAGCTGCAAACAGAGGCTGGGAGCTTCAACATTTGGATGTCAAGTCTGCTTTTCTGCATGGTGAGCTTGATGAGGAGGTGTATGTCACCCAACCAGAGGGTTTTGCAGTCAAAGGGAAGGAAAACTATGTGTACAAACTGAAGAAAGCACTATATGGACTACGGCAAGCGCCTCGGGCATGGAACACCCGGTTGGATAAAAGCCTGAAGAAAATTGGTTTCAGAAGATGTGCACATGAGCAAGCCGTGTACATAAGAGGAGAAGGAAAAGCGGGTCTGATCGTTGGAGTTTATGTCGACGATCTGATCGTAACCGGATCAAACAGGGATGATGTCAATCACTTTAAACAACAGATGATGTCTGAATTTGAGATGTCTGATCTTGGCCTGCTGAACTTCTATCTTGGAGTTGAAGTATCTCAAGAAGGAGACCAGTTAACACTCAAACAAACAGCCTATGCAAAGAAAGTCCTGGAACAATTTGGAATGGGAGAGTGTAATCCAACTAAGTTTCCAATGGAGCAAAAGTTGCAGCTGCACAAAGATCCTGAAGGGGAACCAGTTGATGAGACTGAGTATCGTCGCATCATTGGTTGTTTGAGGTACCTGTTACACACTAGACCAGACCTCTCCTATGCAGTTGGAGTTGCCAGCAGATTCATGGAGAGGCCAACTGTGTTACACCTCAAGGCAGTGAAGCAGATTTTGAGGTATTTGAAGGGCACAATTCACTACGGTTTGGTGTATAAGAGAAGTGACAAGGATGAAATGATAACAGGCTACAGTGATAGTAACCTGGCGGGAGATTCTGAAGATCGGAGAAGCACAGGAGGAATGGCATTCTACATTAATGAAAATCTTGTGTCATGGTCTTCCCAGAAACAGAAGACAGTGGCCTTGTCTTCTTGCGAGGCTGAGTTCATGGCGGCTACTGCTGCGGCCTGTCAAGCAAAGTGGCTGAGGAATTTGTTGGGAGAACTGACAAATGAAGAGCCTAAACAAGTAAAGCTTTTTGTCGACAACAGGTCAGCCATAGCATTGATGAAGAATCCTGTTTTCCATGGCCGCAGCAAACATATTGATGTGCGTTTCCATTTCATTCGTGAGTGTGTTGAAAATGGAGAAATTGTTGTGCAATTCGTACGCACAGATGAGCAAAGAGCTGATGCTCTGACGAAGCCACTGCCGGGAGTGAAACTGGCTGCTATGCGTCATATACTGGGTGTTCGTGAACTTGGGCCAGTTCAGAATTAAGGGGGAGTATGTTGGAGTAATCCTGATCTGGCCACAACAAATGCGCCTGACGTGGAGGGCTGTTTAGTAGCGCATTGCTTGGCAAAAATGATACAATAACTCTAGCTCCTCGTTATCTGTTTTTCGTTTCATATTCTGTAAGACATGCAGTCACTTTGGGAAAAACTCTCGTCAGTTTTCATACTAGTATTTGAAGGGTCTTTCAATCTGTAATAGCTCCATATATATATATATAGATGAATATCAAGCGTATGTGTTTTCAGACCCCACTAATACTGCTCTGTTCCTCCTCTGTCTTGGGTATACGTTTTATCTGAAGAGTGTGTTCTCTTCATGTAAAGTAGTGCTTGCTCTTAAGACCAGATGATAGTTTGTGCTTTATACGGTGGTTGGCTACTTGGCATTATTGGTATTTTTCGCTTTTTTTTCACACGGAATACTCAATTCCATTAGCTACCAGCTCCAAGCAAATCGCCGGAGATCAAGTCCGATACAAAGCCAGAGGCTTGGTCCATCCATATGACAGAACCAGAAGCCTCTAAAACATTACCATGAGCGGCTAAACAGTTCGCTACTTTGTTACATTCCCGTAGGCGGATCGATACATTGCAGATGGAAAACTCTGTACGCATAAAGCAACCAGCTCCCTAAACAAAGCAACCAGCTCGCTACGATCATATCCAGAGTCTTTAATAGTATCGGCCAAGTTTGTGGCATCAGTCTACACGATGACGTGCTCTAAGCCTATTTCAGCTACTCGACAGAATTACTAGCACATTGGCTTTGTCCGTTGCTGTTCCCTTACTGGTTTTATGTGCAACTTAGTGACGAACTATTGGTTCTGGCAAGCTGCAAGTACAACTTATCTTTTTAAAAAAAAAAGATCATATAACCCTCTGAACTTTGGTCGAAAGTTCATCTAGTGCCTAAATTATAAAACTAAATATTTAACTCCCAAACTTTGCAATCCGGTTCAAATAACACCCCGACCTAGTTTCGCATTGTGGTATTTCTCATTTGGCGTAATGTGTGAGAGGTTTAGCCTTGTAGGATGACATGCTAGCAAAGTTAGGTCAATAACACGTAGAGCCTACATAGGCTTCTCCCCTACTGAGCTCCTAATCATGTTTCTATGGTTGTTGGCCCTGTAACTTCCTCTCTATATTTTGATTCATAAGAGAAACCCCTATGAGTCTCACCTATCATTCATCTAAATTTAACCAACATGTCATCCTACGTGGTAAAACCGTTCACACATCACGCCACACGGGTAACACCACTATGCAAAAACGGGGCAGGGTGTCATTTGAATCGGATTGCAAACTTCCGTGGGTTAAATATCTAGTTTTATAGTTTATGGTGCCGGATGAACTTTCGAGCAAAGTTAAAGGTGTTATAGATTTTTTTTCCTTTTTTTCCCCTTTGGAACAAAGTACAACTGATATTAGTCTGTATAGTAAGAGTTACTGGCCGAAATGTGTGTAACTAACTAGAGCTGAAGAACCGAGAGAATGTTGGAAGAAACCGTGGCAATTAATTATATGTAGTTTGGTAGGACTTGTTTTCCAGTCAATAATCTACTTATTGCCATGGACAAAAAGGGACTAACCTCTGTGCAAGTTAAGAAACATAAAATTACTCTATCCGTAAAAGAGGAATAATTACTATACTAGCATGCCTGGTAAAAAGATTTGTTGGAAAAACTTTTCTGGTGAATTGACAAAGAAGGATAATTAGACATGGCACTTGATCTAGTGTTGGCTGTGAACACGGTGCTGTTTGAACAGGAGAACTGAAGTTGAGTGGTCACTGTTTACAGACAAGCTAACATCTTTGCAAGTGCCTTGTATTCACTACCACTAACGTGAGCAAATCTTGTGAAAGCTTCTTTGTTAAAATCATAAGATCTGTTAAGCTCATTAACAAGTTATTGTGCTGATTCCTGAAATAGCATATTGTTTAGTCGAAGTAGATGGAAGTTTTGAATAGGATGCTTGTGTGGAGAGCGTATTTGTAAAACTGGGATTATTAACATTTAGCTGAGTTGGTGCGTTGGCGCTGAAGTTCAGCCATGGAATGATCAAACGCAGGTAATGTTTGGGGAAAAAAAAATGAAAAGGTAGCTTTTGTATGAAATAGAAGATTATCTGGGTTAACTAGTGGAATTGCTTGAAGGATTTTGCATTGGCTTTGGGTGGCAGATTCATAAAAATACCAGTTGCATTAAAATATGATTACTTTATTATCTGTTCCATCTTGCCCTATTTATGAGGTTTATCAACTCTGATTTCTGTGACTGTTGGGTTCCAAGTTAAAGAGTCCTTGGCATGAATACTGTCAACCAAATAGAAACAACAATTGAAGATGAGTGATTCGTTTATGTGAACTCAAGCTTCTAATGGCAGCCAATTTTTTGCAAGAAATTAATCCATTTGGACATATAAAATACTAGATATTCTTCCTGTTGAGTTTATTCTGTATTTTTAATTTGTTGAGACAAAAAAAAGAAAAGAAAATTGACAAGACTGAATTTGTTGCCACCAAAATTGAACTAGTCATGGTCGCGTGCTACACTGCGCCGTGCGAAATTTGGTATGCACCGTGCGAAATTTGGTCCGATGGTTATTTCTGAGAAAAAGGGTATGAGGATGTAAACATGAATTCGTTTTTGGTCCGGGGTTTTCTTAAAAATATACTAGTTAGGAGTCATCGGCGAATTTACGGCATCACAGGTGTGCTTTGTACAATGCGGATTTTTTTGTGTAATTTCGGTTTTCTCGGTTTTTTCTTAAAAAACAGGTTGTTAGGAGCCGTCGACGAATCTGTGAATTACTAGTAGCCGTCGGCGAATCTGTGAATTACTAGTAGCCGTCGGTGAATCTGTGGAACTATGTGTTTTTTTGGAGGGATAAAACCGCGAAGGGCCATAAATGTAACTTTGGTTTTTGTCGGGTTTTTTCTTAAAAAAAGGGTTGTTAGGAGCTGTCGATGAATTCATGGATTGCTAGGAGCCGTCAGCGAATCTGTGGAACCGCGTGCTCTTTCTATTAAAAAATATTTTTTCAGGACCTAAACGTAATACCTTTTTTCAGGTCTATGTTGCTAAGAAACGACGGCAGGATCTAGGCGTAAATTGCGGAGGGATTTAAATATAATTTTTTTAAGTCTATTTTGTTAAAAACTGACAGAAAGATCTAAACATAATTTTTAATTTTTTAGAGGACCTTTTCACGAGGGGAGCCAACATGGCACCAGTGAGAGGGCTCCAATCCCACCCGCTATAATATAAAGTATATATGTATAATTATACATGTAGCTATCACAGTTCACAGAGCCACCTATCATTTGCGGAACAGTAGTGCTGATATGCCGATATGGGTAAAAGGCAACATATCTAGTAAAAACCTCCCTTGCTATAAAAAATTCGTGAGACCCACGTATACAAGTTTTAAAAAGTTCTCAAAAAAATTGTTATACATAGGAGAGGTGAGATTCTACGATCTTGTAAAATTTGAAGACCAAATTCAATCGTATTTGAAAGACATAAAAAGACAAACAGCGAAATAAATAGTGTTGAATAGTGAAATATCACTATTTAGGCTGAATTTGTCTTTTTCATATCTTTCAAATATGATTGAGTCTGGTTTTTAAATTTTACAGAATTGTAAAAGCTCACATCCTCTATGTATGGTAAGTTTTTAAATTTTTTTCAAAACTTGTATATATAGGTTTTACGGAGTTTTTACAGCGTGGAAGGTTTTCGCTGGATATGTTACATGGGTAACATGCTTAAGACGAGCCAATTGGTTATCAGGGATTTCCTTGTTCCAGGAACAGCAAATTTTCAGGGTACCGTACAAGGGGTGCTGGCCCTGGGGACACCTTTTGGGCCATGTGAAGTGAACCTTTTGCCTGTCCGCATGGAGCATTTTGTGGACAATATCCAGGACAATCATTTTATTCTTTGTGGCAGTCATCACGATTGTTGTCTTTTTCAAAATTTTGGATTTCGGGATTTCACGAAATTCAAACTATTGGCCGAATAAAAAAATTTGAAATTGCTAAATTTTGACCAGAATTTGAACTTTTAGAGCTAGATTTGACCAGATTTGGTCCAATAACCCATAAGAAAGTGATTTTCTATGAAATTTTGTTGAAAAAAAATGAATTTTTGAGATATTTTAAAATTTTGGCAGAAACACTGTTAAATTTTTATAAAATTGTACAGGCTTGATAATGAGCTGAAAATTTTATGATACTATCTTGAGAAGTGTAGGATCATACGGAAATATTTTCAGAATAATTGAAGTTCATTTGTTATCTTTAAAAAATCAAAAACAGAATGAACATAATTGAGGTAGTTACCTTGTTAGAATTTTATAAATTTTCTCGAGTGTGATCATCATCTAAAATTTTTATGAGATATTAACAATTACCTCAGTAACATTACATAAAATTTTTAAAAAAATTTAACTTTTTTGTTTGCTCAATCAAATCTATGTAAGCACCGAACTTTATTTGTTATATTATATTTCAAAAATCAAACAGAGAAAAAACATAAATTGTACATTGTAAGAATTTTACAAATTCATTGGAGGGTGAGCATGATTCAAAATTTTTATGATATATTAAGCATTTCCTTATCAACCTTCTGTAAAATTTTCAAAAAATTTAAACCTTTTTTGATTGCTAAAGCAAATCTATGTATTGATCATCGGGCTTTTTTTAAGACGTAACACTGTTAGAATTTTTAAAAATTATTTAAGTATGATAATCATCTAAAACTTTTATATAACTATTAATGCTACATCAGGACCATCTACAAAAATTTTCAAAATTTTATAACATGGTTTGGATAATTTTTCATTTCGTTCAAATTTACCGATAAGCCTTTTAACAGGACAGTAGCACTGTTTGAATTTTTAAAAATTCATGACATTTGATCATCATCTGAAAATTTTATGAGAATATTATAGATATGTCAGGACCATCCAAAAAAATTTCAAAAGTTTATAACCTCGTTTGTTCTAATTTTCATTCGGTTCAAACTTGTCGGTCCGGATGTAGCAATGTTTGAATTTTTAAAAATTCCTTAGATTTGATAATCACCTAAAAATTTAATGAGAACATCCCTAATTTGTCAAGAATATTCAAAAAAATTCAAAAATTTTTGACATCGTTTGAACCATTTTTCAATCAGTTGAAATCGAGCGAAATTTCGGATTTTTGGCCGAAATTTTAGAAATTTCGGTAATAAAAAAATCGGATTTGAATTTTGAACGGATTTCGTCCGAAATAACGAAATTTCGCCGAAATTTCGGATTACGGCCATCGGCGAAATTTTCTTCAAAACGAAATTCGAATCCTTGGTATACACCAGAAGTGAATGCGGGCTGTCCAATTTTCATAATGTAGGATCAAGATCGCTTGCACCCTCTCTTGATGAGTACTTGTTGTAGATCATTGTCAGGTATAATAGGATTGCAACTCTTTGATTCGCCAAAGTCACATGTGTGTAAACCGTCTGTAACAAACAGTCAGTGATGAGAAAGGCTAACTATGTTTTATACTCTCTCCGTTCATAAATATATGATGTTTTAGGATTTTACACTTCAACCAAAACATACGTAGAAATTCTTTAGCACACTTATTGCTCTTAGATACTATGTGTTACTCTATTCCACAATAATAAATAATATTAGGAATAATGATGGTAGAGGTATGCAAAGAAAAAAGTTAAAAGTTGTCTCAAAATTGTAGAATAACATGTATTTACAAACAAAATTTGAAGGCTACAATAACATGTATTCAGAAACGAAGGAAGTATATGTTTCCAATAGTAATTCTAGATACTATTACATGTAATGTAGGTTTAATGGTAGGGCGGTACTAGGAGATGTGAAAAGTGCTACAAGATCACATCTTCAATTGACAAAAATTATTGATTGAATTGGTTTTCATTCTAGTTGTTTAGGATTTTTAAGACCTTAGAACTATTTATATTATATTTTTACTAAATTTTAATATATACGTTAAATTTATAATTTTATAAAATCATTGTACAAGACTATAGAGTTGTACATATAAAATGTACACCTCTAATATAATTTTTCTAGCTCTATCATTGTTTGGTAGTGTGGGCCAAATGGGTGGTACAGTGCTGTCCAGCCTATCAAATGGGCAGCACGGCCCGACTAATAAATAGGCCGTTCTATGCTGGCTCACGGGTCGGGGAGCCAGTCCAAGCATGACCCACGATAGCCTCATGAGCTATGCTGTGTCGGCATGGGACTGACAGGCCTAAATAGGTTGGGCCAGCCCGTTAGTGCCAAAAAATAAAAAAAAATCAGAAAAATGTTAAAAAAATTAGAAAATAGAAAAAGTATAAAAAATACAGAAAAATTTAGAATAATTAGAAAAACTTTTTAAAATATTTGTAAATTAAGAAAAAGCTAAAACATATAATAAATCCTAAAATAAGACAAATAATTGGAATCAAATAATAAGCTTTATTGATGTTTGGCTACCTCGTTAAAAACTTTACCAGTTAAAAACTCAATATAACCTTCTATTTGAGCGCTGACATGTTCTGGGTTTGCTTAGTGTTATAGACAGGTGTATGATTTTCTTGTTGAGGGCTCATAGTTAATTCTTTCACAATATCAATCCAATGTGTCCGGTTGTCCATCTGAAATTATTTTTAAAGAAAAAAGATTAGAATGATAATTTAGATTAGGAAGAGATTTAAAATGACAACAAAAGAGTTACCATAATCATATTTTGGATTTTTAGCAAAACTATTTTGAATTTTATCAAATTACCACCAAGAGCAGAAGAATTTTCACAAGAGAATCAAGCGAAGAGAATACAACTTTGCTAGTGTGAAAATGAGGGGAGGCAGCCATCTATTTATAGGAAAAAAGTCAGGATTTTTTGAATTTTTTTTTAGTTTTTCCGAAACTTTTTAATCATCCGACAGTTATAAAACGACTATTTTTTAAACTAAACGAGCCAAACAGACCGTACCGGGTTAATCGGACCGTGTCGCCCGTAGGCTGGGCCGTGCCATGTCGGGCCTGTGCCGACCCAGGAGTAAATTAACGAGCCGTGCCATACCATGCCGGGTACCAGTCCAAGCATGGCACGGGCTCACGGGCCATACCAGTACGACCCGTTTACGGTCAAACTAGACCGTGCTAATAGTAACATGGCTCGAACCAACACGTTTAGTCTGGCCCAGTTTGCCATCTCTGTTGTTTGGTCTGAGCCGTCGATGACATGTGAACCCACGGATCCGTTTGCAACTCCTCTCGAAATAATAGCCGAGTGGTAGTTGATCGTGTTGGAGGATGCCACGCGCCCGCGCTTAATTATTAACCACCGCGGTTGGGTGCTGGAGGCGCGGGCCCCAAGGACTGCGCCATCCCGCTGGAGCCCATTGCCGAGGCCTTCTCCCTCACCGCCGAGGCCATCTCCTCCCGCATCGACCACTTCCCCCTCTCCGTCGACGAGGATGATGACCCCCTCGCGCTGCGTGGAGACTGACTGGATGACGCGGGTCCCACCTACGGGGCCATCCCGGATGCCATCCTTGGTGCCGTAGGTGGTAGTGACGACGGCGTGGACGAGGTCGTGGTGGTCGGTGGCGGCGGAGCTGGCGGAGAAGGAGGCAGCGACGAGGTGGTGGTCGGCTGGCGCGGGGATGAGGACAGAGTTGTGGTGGTCGGGGAAGAGCGGGAGAGGAAGCTTGGATGATAGAAGGGCTGCGTCGAGGGGATCAGAGAGGAAGTTGATGAATTGGGACGCAGAGTAGGCAAGGGGGAAGAGCAGGAGGTGGTGGCCATGGAGAAGGCGAACTTGGTGGAAGATTTCGCCTGATCTCAGTTGGTAGTGAGCTACTTTCGAGCAGGCTTCCAATTTTGCTGAAATTTCACCGAACTTCGATTCTTTCGTTGGGTCCCGAAATACATTTATCCCAGTTATATTTTTCTAGTTTGTACGGTGGTTGGCTACTTGGCATTAATGGTGTTTTGCTTAAGAATTACTAGCACACATTGGCGATGACCGTCGCTGTTCCCTTCCAGGATTTATGTGCAACTTAGTGACAAACTAGTGGTGCTATGTACAACTGATCTTGTTCTGTATGGTACGTAATAGTTTAGTGGCCGAAATTTGTGTAACTAACAAGAGCTGAAGGAGCCAGAGAATGTTGGAAGAAACCGTGGGAAATCCATTATATGTAGGTTGGTAGGACTTGTTCTCCAGCCAATAATCTACTTATTACCATGGACAAAAATTGTACTAACCTCTTTGCAAGTTAAGAAACATAAAATTACCCTATCTGTAAAAGAGGAATAATTACTATATTAGCATGCCTGGGAAAAAGATTTGGAGAAACTTTGCTGGTTGCATTGACAAAGAAGGAAAATTAGACAAGGCACTTGATCCAGTGTTGGCTGTGAAAACGTGTTGTTTGAACAGGAACTGAAGTTGAGTAGACACTGTTTACAGCCAAACTAACATCTTTGCAATTGCCTTGTTTTCACTGTTTATAGACAAGATCTCTTCTTCTAAGGAGTTTTCCCATTGGAGTTTGCAGGTCGTTTCCGGGACGCTTGCAACCTCTCTTTGAGAGGTTTTCTTATTCTTTTTCTTATTATTACCCTTACGGTCCTCAGGCTTAGATGTCTTTTTGAATTTCTTATCCTCAGACTTCTCCAAACCTGGTTATGGCAGCGTATGGCCTTTGTCTACCATACAATTCCATTCAATGACTTTGTGTGCATTTGAATTCCGGTTAGCCATATCGAACAGTTCCGATATGGTGGATGGTAGATTAATGTTGAGATCCTCCATGAAGCGTTTGTAGTGTACAATTTGTTTAAACGTATGGATAACAAAGTCATCATATATGTTAATAATGATACTGCGTACCTCTACAAACCTCTTAATAAACTGACACAAATTTTTGTCAGAGGTCTGACGAAACGATGCAGGTCGTCATCTTTCCCTGGCTTAGCATAACAACTCTTGAAGTTATTCAAGATTGCATGACACAAATTCTCCTAACTAAAAATAGACCCCTCAGGCTAATTAAACAGCCAAGTTATTGTGGATCAATTAAGAATAATAGGAAGATAGTTTGCCATTGCCTTCTCATCGCACCAATAGCTTGGATGGCGGTGGTATATATCTGTAGAAATTTCGATGGATTCTAAGTTCCATTGAAACTCTCCCGATGATCTAGTTTGAGTTTCTCAAGCAAAGTGACGTCTCTTAGTCCCGAGGAAAAAGCTTTACATGTTGTGTAAGGTCCTAAGTGTGTTTGCATATTAGCAACCTATTCCATATTTTGAGGAGAATGTGGTCGTCACCAACCATGATTAGTATTTTCACTTGGGTAAGTCTGTGGAAAACACTTCTCTATTGTGGTTCATTCCTCTATTGGTGGTTAATGCTTTGTCAATGGCAACCAAATGATGAGTGCTCCTCACAGGAACCAGTCTAAAACCTTGTGGATAGGGACATGCTCTGTACTTCTGCAATAGCTTCTTGCAGGTTAGCAACTAAGGATCTAGTGATCATTGCATTATGCTCATTGTTCCATTCCACAAGTTGATTTAAAATCGTATTAGTTAATATGCGGATTCTGTCTACAGGGGTTTCCTCCTGTAAACTATTTGAAATCAAGTATGGGTTCCCTAGCGTCGTCCTCAGGACTTGCAGCATGACCAGAAATTGTCAGGGGTGACTCCCTGATAGATTTGGTCTTCGTGATGTCCCTGGTTGATTACTATAGTATTGGCATCTCGTCTCATCCACAGCTCTTTGCTTTGCCACAATGAACAATTCATGCTATTCCTGGGCGGCTTTTTCTGCCCTCTCACGAGCTTCATGCTATTTGCGTTCTGCTCGTGGCTTATTTGTCTCACTCATGACTGTACAAGTGCGGAATCTAGAGTGGACTAATGGGGTGAGCACTCTGCCCTCATCCAAGGATGAGGTATAGTCGAGGCCTCGGAGAAAAATTTTCGCTTCAGTAATGTACTCGGAGTAGAAATCACGCTTATCTGTTTCTTCCATGATGTAGTCATTGGTGTCAAGGTCAACATGGTCGACGAGGTCGAAAGAATTTTCTTCATCCATCACTTAGGGTGACGGGTCATCACTTTCGCAATTTTAATCACTAGAAGCCCTCTTTCTAACACCAACTATTGATGTTGAAGACATAGGCATCTGGATCGAGCTTATAAATGCAAATGGTTGCAAGACTCTTTAAGACTAAAGAGTACAAAGAGTGGGACAAAGGATTACTTGTATTAGCCAAGTGGTTTGACAGAGTACAAGTATTATAGTGTCTTGTGTATTAGTAAGCAATAATGGAGACGATCAGAATAGTGAATAACGTCTCAAATGCACAAAGGATTTCTTATTTATACAAAGGACTCCTTATTTATACAGAACAGATGGGTAGCAATTATGCTTCAAAAGGTGTCTCCTAGTAAAAAGTGTCTTCTCATCAAAAGGTATCTCTTCACGATAGGTGTCTTTTTGGGGTAACTTCTGATAAGTTATTTATACCTATCAAGAAAATTGTCTATACATTATTTTTGTGAAAAAGTAACTATTTATCTTAACCAATTAATCTGATCGAGAGAGTTGAATCACTGGTCCAAACGGACCAGTGTAAACTAATAGAGTACACATCAGTAAACTGGTTGAAGGCGTAACCAGGTAACTAATCGTGGGCTCTATTTTTCTCTATGGGATTCTTCTTGTAAAGGTACAAGCTCAAAACACAGTCTGGCTCTTAATCCTTGTCAACAACGTTTAGCATTAAGTAATAATAAGAGAGGAGTGGAAAATAACTATGTAGTCGAATATTGCATTGAAAAGTGTAGCAGCTAAGAGGGATTAGTCAAGAATTGAACTCACTATTGGATGTTGAAGCTGAAAAGTTGTAGAGCGATCAAGAAGAGATAGAAGACATACGGTTTAGTCGGGGCAGTTGACGTGCGAGGAAGATAAATTCAAGGTAGGTCGTCTATGGTGCATCGGTGTATACGTGAGTAATGTATTCTAATACCATATAAAATAATATTGCTTGAGATTAAATAGAGGCATATGTGAAAGAATAGGTGTATGCAGCTATGGGATTCAGGCACGATGAAGAGTTGCTATGTTTCTAGGAACCTCAATAACTTATTATTCTCAATGATTTTCTTCCATCAAAGCTTGTACTTTAGTCACGTTAGTCTCAGAAAATACGTTAAATATATTCTTAACCATATAAGTTATATCATTTGATAATATAAACTTTAAAAGAGATCTAATCACATAAATATATGGACCACCATACTAGTTTTCACTAATAAAATGGAAAACTAGAGACACTACCACATGGTAGAAACATGGGGGTAGCGTCGTGTAGTTAGGGGTGCAAACGGACCAGATAATTCTTGACCATCCGTTCGTTCATATAAATTTAGATACTATTCGAAGCGTAATTTTAAATATCTGGGTTTTTTTTCATATATCAGATATGGATTCAAATAGTTTTTCGAATACAGAAACAAATTCAAAATAAAAGTATCCATCGGATTATGATATAACCGATAATTTTATTAGATATATCCGGTTATTATCCGGTAAATATCCGATTACGGTGAAAACCCTAACCCGACTCGCCACCCTAGTTTCCAAGTTCGCCATAGCCGAATGCTCAATCCTCATCGCCGGCCTCGATCCTCGTCAGGCGGCCACCGCCGACCGCCGCCATTGAGTTGCTCGAGTCACAGAGCCGGCCTCCACCAAGAGCGTCCCTCCAGAGAGGCCCTCTCGCCTCACGCCGCTCGAGTCGCGGAGCGGTGTCTCCTAAATCACCGACCACCGTAAGCAAGCCACCCAACCTGCTCAAAACCCTCCTCCCCAACAACCGCCTCACCACCACGACCCGGCCGCTACTTACAGGCGTGGGGAAGACGACGCCGTCACGCGGTGTTCAAAGCCCCTGAGAATCCCACCTCACTCACCATTCGCGGCTTCTACACGTCTTCGCTTACCTTGCCTGTCGAACTCTAATTCATTCTCTGTGCGATTCAGACCGAATTTTTCCACTCCTTTTCGTGTTATCTACTTACAGGAGGTGAGGAGAGTGGGGAAAGGGTTGGGTTCGAGGTCGCCACGCCGACAGGGAGAAGCGGTAATTTTTTTAAATAATATATTTTTATAAACAATTATAGAATTAATATGCGAAAAAAATAATTACAGAATACTACCGTCGCAATTCCAAATAGATACGAAGAGTTCTGTCATAATTTGAATTGCGAGCAATTTCGAATTGCGACATAGCCGTTAGTCGCAATTTGGAATTGCGACAAACTGTACGGCTTCTCTGTGGCAATTCCGAATTGCGACTAAGGTCTGTCATGACGGTAGTCGCAATTTGAATTATGACAGATCAGATGGCTTTCTATCGCAATTCCAAATTGCGACAGAGAGCCTTTACCTCATGTGCCGAGGCCTCGGCCTCATTCTTCGCCACACACACTGGCCTGCCGCCTCACATTGTCTGCCACGAGAGGAGAGGGAGAGGAAAGAGAGGGAGAGGGAGAGAAAAGAGAGGAGGAGGAAGAAGGAGAGGAGAGGAGCAGAAGGAGGAGAAAAGGGAGGAAGATTTCGTCGCGCGTGGAGGTAATTTTTTTTGCACTAAATTTTGTTTTGTAAATTTCATTGTAGTGATTAAATTAGGATAGTTATGAGCAAAGGCAAGTCACGAGCGATAGCAAGCCTGCTCGACCGATCACGAAAAATTAGGGTTAGGGTTTAGGTTGGTTGTATGAGTAGACTAGGGTTTAGGTTAATTTTATACCAAGGGACGAATTAGCGTTAGCGATCCGATTGTGTAGTATTTGAAATAGGGTTTAGGTTGGTAGTATGCGAGGATTGTGCCGTCTATTCCCAAAACCCGCACATGCTCTCTCGGCACGTGGAACTTGCACTAATTAGGGTTAGGGTTAATTTTATACCAAGTGACGAATTAGGGTTAGCGATCTGATTGTGTAGTATTTTAGTTAGGGTTTAGGTTGGTAGTATACGGATTGTGCCGTGTGTTCCCAAAACCCGCACATGCTCTCGACGACGTGGTAGGTTAAGAGTATCGTCGCGGCTCCATCTAAGCTGCGCAATAGCAAAAATATTCATCATAGAATAAAACGATATTACCTGTTGTAATACCGGGTGTAGAGTATGTCGTCGTATGAGTAGATTAAGAGTTGAAATTTGGTAGCGTTTTGTCGTGCCATCATTAAAAATCAATGGAATGTTCGACAGGTATGGACGAACGAGTAGAATTTAAAATACACTACGGAGAAGGGGTTCCGCAGATGGGTGCACAAGGGGTGGAACTTAGTCATTTTCCAAGTGTTATGGCTGGCTTGTCACGTGCTGGTGAGCGTTCGTGGGGCACAGTTAACAGATGGTTGTACAGCATGTTCTCCTTGGATAGGGAATTGCATGATCTGAAGCTGCACGGAGTGGGGTCTCGGAGACGGGATTACACGTACTGGGAGTTAGTAGAACTGAAGGGGCCGAAGTCTTGGAGCTCATACATAAGATTGGCAACTGAAAATGGTTGGCCATTAGTGTTGTTGGCGCAAGCATTTCAGAAAAGCAGTACTGACCATACGATGCGCAGAGGAGGTGGTGGTGATGAAGGAGGAAGTTGGGGAGAGTAGCCGAACTGAAGATGTGCGAGATGAGGAAGCTGATGTCGCAAATCCAGATCTTCAGGAACCACAGGGCGTGGCAGACGAGGGAGAAAACATTGAATCGTTGGTTGATGCAATGGAGGCAGAGAGCCAGGAGTATGACAATTTGAGTAACGACACAGACGACGAAGAGCAAATCTCACGAGTGGGATGCATGTCGATTCGATAGATTGGTGGTCAACGAGGGTGAACACTTCCCGTGGCAGTCAGATAGGAATGAGGTGAGGCAAGGTGCCATTTACAAGAATAAGAGTGAGGTTCAGGAAGCAAGGATGCATGAGCGGTGTCGTCAGAGAACATTTAAGGTTGCGAACTCAGACCAGCTGACGTACGATGTCAGATGCCAGATGGAGGGCTGCCAATGGCGTGTGCATGCGTACCGGCCTAAATGGGATACCGTTTGGAAGTGTTCTATAGTCGCCCCACACACGCGTGCGTTACTGAGTCCGCCCAATCACATAGAAACATATCTTCGTGTTTTGTTGCAAATGCAATGTATGGGGAGATTGTGAGTAACTTAGATTTAGAGCCACGTGCCATCATACTTGCAATAGAGTAGAGGTTTCAATACACCATAAGCTATGCCAAAGCTTGGAGGCGAAGCGAAGATTTTGGAAACTAGATTTGGTACATTCAAGACGCCAGACGTAACCTACCGGTATGCTTCTGTGATCAAGGAAAGAAATCTCGAACTTATGTCGATATTTGTGAGCGCCCTCGTGAGCTTATCGCCGAAGATGGTACTTCAACGGGCATTCTTTGCTTTTGGTGCATGTGTCAACGCTGCTCAGCATTGCCGCCCGTTGTTATGTGTTGATGGCACATTCTTGATCGGGAAGTATAAAGGTCGATATTGATCGCCATAGGAGTTGATGGCAACAATCGTGTTCTTCAAAGAGCGCTTGCATTCGTGGAGGGTGAGAACACGTAAAGCGGGCTCGCTTCGAGGAACGTGAAAGCGGGGTTGTGGATCGCTACCGAGTTTGTGTTATACGATCAAGACACCGGGCTGCCAAGGCGTCGTCAGATTGCAGAAAGGTGCGAAGAAACACATCCATGGCCTCGATATGCGAAGTAGGTGGTGCAAACGGCACATGGGTGCTAACTTCTACAAGCGGTTTAGGAACAAGGATCTTCTGAAGCTTTTTAAGAGGTTGTGCGACTGCACCCAACAGAGAAAGTTTGATGCACTGTGGAAGAAGTTGGACGAATGACATCGAGGCATACCGAAGCAATGAAGAGGCCAATTCCTAGCACAGAGGAAGCCCCAAGAGTAATCGAAGTGTTACCACCGACCCTCCGCACTTGGTGCGGAGGAATGGAATGTCGACGAAATGCTTCTCCGAATGGATAGAGCATGAGCCTAGGCGCAAAATGGGCATTGCTTTACGACACCGATGGTTCCCGGTATGGGGTTATGACGACTAACTTGGCTGAGGTTTACAACTAGGTCATGCGAGGACTGAGACCCCTTCCTCTTGTTGCTATAGTGGAGGGTGTTCTTCATGGTGTTGCGAAGTACTTTGTGGATCATCATGCCAAGGCGATTGCCCGCATGAGTAATCCTGATGTGAAAAACTTCGGAGGTGATCTCAGACGCATACATGGAGGAGAAAGGGAAGAAGGGGGAGATGCATAGATCATTGAAAATGGGTACGAGGGAGCTGCGTTTCGAGGTAATATGCAAAGAGAAAGCAGGACGTGGGACGAACCGGCGTAAAGTTGCTCACGAATGCATTCTACATCGGCAAACATGTGTATGTACCTGCAACAAGCCTGCGCTGCTGCACAAGCCATGCTCGCACGTAATGGCTGCGTGCTCGACAATCCGTATGGACCCAGGTATATTCTTATCGCAATTTTTCAGTAAAGAAGCGGTGGCGGCAACTTGGAGCGGAGAAATATATGGCTTTCGAGTGGTGGGTTTGTTCACGGAGTATCAAAGATGGGAGGATACACGGTGGGTTCCTGATATTAGCAGGCTCAAGGGCGTAGGGCGACGACAAACAAGACGTATAAGGAACGACATGGACGCTGCAGAAAGCGGGCATCGCACGAAGAAATGCTCCATTTGTAAAGAGATGGGACACTCTTTCAAGTATTGCCCAACAATTCAGAGGCCGTGAAATTGTTGTACGGGCTTCGCGTATGTAATTGTTAAGTCGCATGTCAATGTGATATGTTGAATTCCTATTTGTAATGCATGTATGGTCATATGATGTGTAATGCCTGTATTATTACCGAATTCTATTTGTAGGGTGTACTACTACCGAATTCTATTTGTTGGGTGTATCATTACAGAATTCTATTTGGGTCGGATTTGTATGTTCGTAGGATGTGTCATTATCGCATTCCAGTTTTTAGCGTTTTTGGACTGTAAATTGTGGTAGCTTGTATTCAAATTCTATTTGTCATCAGTGCATCAGTTTAATTGTTTATTTAATTTTATACTAATATTTTTTTATTCAATTGCAGGTATGGCGATAGAGGGAGAGTTGTTGGACCCAATGGTCGACGCGACTCATCGAGTCGCTTAGCCACCGCTACGCCTCGAGGGGAAGCACCGCCGAGTGAGTGCCCTTCACTTGCGGACCCGATGAGGGCATGGCGGTCGACTTCGATGGGTTCCTGTGTTCGTCCACTTTTCGCAGACTTCCCTTACTAAATCTTGTTCACTTGAACTAATAGTTGTAAAAATGTCTTCCTACAGGTTGAGACGTGCAGGGCTATTGCCCATAGCACGAATGGTGGAGGCGACCACGGCAGATGCAGAGGACGGGCGCGGTTCCTCTAGGAGGTTCCTGTACGACAGGAGCCTGCTTACCACTTTGGTAGATCGCTGGCGCCCGGAGACGCACACCTTCCACCTCCCGTGCGGTGAGATGGCGCCCACACTGGAGGATGTGACCTACCTGCTTGGCCTACATTGCACTGGGCACGCGGTAGTGCCTGAGGACGTCCACCCGGAGTGGCAGGCGGAGCTCCTAGCCCGTTTCGTGGACGTGCTGCCAGCTGGCAGCGACTACACACCTTTCGCTAACAAGCACGGTCCGACGCAAGTGGTTGATCAGCTTTTACGAAGTGACATTAACTTTATGTAAATTTTATTTCACTATGTCTTAAAGTTGTGAAACTGACCATTACTTTTTTTGTTACCCGAGCGGATGGCACCCGGAGCAGATGACTACGTTCTCAGTCGCCACTTCGAGGCATACTTGTTGTGGCTGTTCGGCTGGGTTCTGTTCACCTCTAGCCACGGAGACACCGTCGACAAGCACTTGATCCAGTACGCGAGGTCGATCGCAGACGCCGAGATGGAGGAGATCCCGGCTAG
This sequence comes from Guadua angustifolia, assembly GCA_036346375.1. Lineage (NCBI taxonomy): Eukaryota > Viridiplantae > Streptophyta > Magnoliopsida > Poales > Poaceae > Guadua > Guadua angustifolia. The sequence continues at coordinate 106,767 of JAYEVE010001362.1, forward strand.
CGTGGGGACCTATTGTCTTGGCTACGACGCATCGGGCCTTTGCGACGGTTGTCGCCGCGCGGGGAGTGGTCCTTCTCACGGGCTGTCCTCTCTCGCAATTGTTGTGGTCTTTGAGAGGTTCGAGATCAGCCGGCCGCACATCGATCTGGCACCCTATGGAGCTGAGTTCTACCACGGCCCCGGGGACGACGTCGACCGTCCTACCATGGGGACGTTGTGGTGCCGCCGACGGGTTAGTAAAATGATCTTTACCATGAGCTATGCGATTATTTTCAAATTACTTTTCTAACTTTACCATCTCTTTTGTGTAGCCGATGTACGCGCAGGATTTACACACGCCGTACCTCGAGTGCGTAGCGATGTTCGACCGGTGATGATGATCGCGTCATCTGGCGTCCTTACCTCCCGGAGCTGGTAGCGGCGCGAGCACCTGACGGCCTCTCCTTGCAGTGCACCCGTGACGCCGCTTTTTGGTTCACACGACGCCACCTTGTTTTCGACGTGTACGTCGAGACGTACGCCGTGCACCGCGTGATGAGGCAGTTCGGCCTCCGTCAGGTCTTCCCCGTCCCCACCGGTGAGGTGGTCCCACCACACGAGCACATGTAAGTGCTCTTCTATGTCTATTTCAGTTGCATTTTTTTCATGTTTGCGGAACTAAAGTCATTGCTCATGTTCTCATGCAGGGTCACACGTAAGGGGTACATCGGTACCGGTAGCTGGGCGGCACGAATGATCCCTCACGTTCAGCAGTGGGCGCAGGCGTTGGCGGACGTTCACTAGGAGGATGCCCCGTACGACCCCGGCACGTACGACGAGTACATCCGGTGGTACGCACCACGCACACGCGTTCGGGTTGTGCGCGTCGTTGACTCGCCTCCGAGGCACGAGCCCTCCGTTGCGGACACCTACCCCACCTAGTCGGACTCAGCGTTTCACCGATCGGTCAGTACTCCTTCCACAATCCTTGAAATGTATCACATCAGAATTGTACGAACTAAGTGGCATTTCAATTGTGTGCAGAGTGACCTTGCTAGGGAGGTCGAGACAAGGTGGATGCTGCTTGTTGGCTGGTAGGCCAAGGGACAGGGTTGAGGTCGCGGGGGTGCTCAGAGCGGCGTTAAGCGTGTACGCCGGGGCCGTCGCATCGTCCGTGTTACGTCGCGGCAGAGGCCTAGGGGCGACGACGTCGTCTGACAGTTCACGGCGCGCGTGCCTCCATTGTGACGGGTCGACACCGCCGCAGCCACACCACACACGCAGCGGCCCCCTCCTCACGCCCCAATGGGTCGGTTGGCGGCGATCCGACCAGACGCACCTATGATCGCAGTATACCGCTACTGTCTCTTTTCATCTTTATGATCTTAATGTTATGTAATGTACTAAAAGACAACTTTATCAATAGGGCCTATGTAGCACTGAGCAGAGCGCGAGCACCTCTGCCGACTACTCTCTTCTCGGCGACGTCGACTTGGACTTCTTCGAGATCCGCCGGCAAGACTGACGGTGCGGTCCTTGCCCTCGCACTCGCCGGGCACCGGTCCGAGCCACCCATCGCCCGACGTCTTCGCTACTCCTCCAAAGACCAGACGCGACTGCTAGGAGTACCAGTGGATTGCCCCCTCGACCACCGACCCTCTCGGGCATGTCTTGTGCCGTAGGAGGCCTGGGACCACCCGAGGAGTACGACCGCGTCGTAGTTAGGTTTTTTCTATCGTACTAGATGTGCTGTACATAATTTATTTTTCACATTATGTAGCAAACTTATGCATGGTACTTTATTTCCTTACGTTATGTTCTATTATGATATCAGTTCATCTTCGTAATACACTGATGCCAGCTTCTCACCACCACTATAAAACAGGGTGACATCCAACACAGCCTTACCAGGCTGACACGACAACACACGCAATGACTTTTTCCAAAGCGATGTAGACTACTCATTGCTAGCAGCTTTACCAGTGACACGACAACACACGCATAATTTTTCCAAATAGCGATGTGACTACTCATTGCTAGCACTTTACCAGTCGACACGACAACCGCGCAATGACTTTTCCAATATAGCGATGTGACTACTCGCTGCTAGCAGCTTTACCAGGCTGACACGACAACACGCTGCAACACGCCATGAAATGACAACACGCTGCAACACGCTGCAGCAAGAGCTGTAATTGTGTGGAGTAACCCCTCACCACTACTATAAAACAGGGCCGAGGGGTAGACATCCAACAGAGCCAAACCAGCCATAAACGTCAACTGAATCTACACAAATTAGGGCACAATTTCGTTCTACCGTCACCTCTTCAGCAAGCAGAGGTCATCCAGCCCCCAATATCCGGATGAGAGTTGCGTCGACGCCCCAATTCTGCCGGAGTTGCCCCGACCCAAATACGACTGCAACCTACCGGCGAAGATGATGCAATCTACCCATGGAGAGACGGCCGCCACACTCCATGTTGTAGGCCGCACCTACGAGGTAAACCTACTGGCATCCACACAATACAGGGTAACACTACCATCTCATGCATCGTTCTTTCTTTTCTCAGCACAAGGACCGGTGTTGCTTCTTCCAATGGATCGACGGGCCGGAACGACGTGACTACGAATTTCTCTACAACTGCCACGACGCCTACCCCGCTTCGCCCGAGAACTTCACCCGGTGGGAGAGGCCGCCAGGATATGTCCCTTTTCTAGATCGACCAGAGCTCAGGGCCGGTGGGCAAGGGGCCAACCAATCGGTGAGTTTCATGCGTCATACTCATGTTAAACTCACAAATCCGTAGTTCTAAACAGTTCATCGCACACAGGAGTTCAAAAGGAAACTTGCGAATGTGCTCAAGTCAAAGGAGAAACCTCCTCCAGGGCCACCCGAAAGCCCCGACGTTTGCGTACATGGCCTGGAGGCAGTGGTTGATACATGCCACGGTGATCTAGCGGACCGGAGATTCTACCGGTGCCCCTTGGCCGAGGATGAAGCGGTCTTTGGTATTTCAACCGTGGACCCGAGACGACGACCCACATCTCATGCTTCCTGCATGGGATAACTGGGGGGAGCAACCATCTCCGTGGTGCCACTACCGCCCAGAAAAGCCAGACCCCGAGTACGCCTACGGTGTTCTTCAACGACCAAAGCGGGCATACTGCATTGACTGCAGGGCACGCTTCCGGTTGTCCAAGGATAAGCCCAACACACACCTCCTGCACCATATAGTGGAGTGCGAGCCGAAACAGAGCAGGCGTCTCCGCATGTCTCCGCCAACGGCCAACACAGCAGAGGTGCAGGAGGGTTCCTCCTCTCGAAGAAGAAGGGACAAGGGGAAGCAGCCGGCCGAGGTCCGCAACACGCAACAAATCCTTGACTCGTTGCGCAGACCATCCGGGAACCCGGCTGGTATTAACATAGGGGACGCTGGGAATCGGGATGACATGCCCATATGGGAGGGCAGAAATCCACATAAAAAAGACCAAAAAATTATGTCTTATACACCCGAGACGTACGGCATAGGCCACCCAATCGGCGACAGCTGGGAGCACTGCGGATCCCCATGGAGTTCTTTCATAGTAGGGATAGAGCGGTGTCCGAGGACAAATCGCAAAATTAGAACGGGTCAGGTAATATGCAGAAAATGTCTTACATCATTCTGGCTGTACCCAGATAGGCGGAACGATCATTTGTTCCACCATGACGAACAGTGCTTTCCTTAGTTAGTTTGTCACTGTTGTAATGCCCTTGTAATATAATCTAATCTATTGCTTATTTTATCATCTGAACTTTCGGTGTATGTGCTCTTATATATGTATTGTTTGAATTTTTAAAAATTCCTCATATCTTAAAATCATTTGAAATTTTTATGGTAATATCACTGATTTATCAGGAACCTCCATAAAAAGTTTCAAAAATTTTCAAAGTCATAAAAGTTTCCATGGTTTCGTGGCCGCAATTGCCTTTTTCCGATTTTCGCAACTTGCCTCCGAGGCAACATCTGGCTATCTCGCCCATACCTAAGTGGTAGCCCGCATTGCGTAGGCTGCCCTTGATTTTTTTTGTATTTTTTGGACCGTGTCCGGCCTGTCTCCCGGGGCTACGAAAACCCCTAAGTGGCCACGATTTCCGTGGTTTCGTGACCGCGAGTGCCTTTTCCGATTTCCGTAACAAAATGCCGGGGCAACGTCTGCCTATCTCACCCATACGTAAGTAGTAGCACGCGTTGCGTAGGTCGCTCTTGATTTTTCCCGTATTTTTTGGACTAGATCCGGCCTGTCCCGCGGGGCTGCGAAAACCCTTAAGTGGCCACGATTTCCACGGCTTGGTGGCCCCGACTATTGAGACAAACATGTACAACATGTCAATTTGGAATTGCGACTATAGGGTATTTCTGTCAAATTTTTTTGACGTAATATTTCTGTAAATTTTAAAAAATTATCTTAAAAAAAATCAAACTCAATGAATTAGTAAACAAATTATCTTATAATATTTGTCCACGATTACACATATATTTTTTTCCAAATTCCAAATCAATGAATTAGTAAACAAATTATCTAACTAATATTCTGTCTAGTAAACAAATTATCTAAGTAATATTCTGTCGCAATTTGAATTTGCGACAAAGGACTCAATGACGAGTTTCGCCGCAGTCAATTTGCGACTAGGTCTCTGTCATAAATTCAAATTGCGATTAAGTCTCATGCTTAATTTGAACTTGCGATAAAGACTAATGTCAGTTCAAAATAGCGACAGGCGAGTATTCCTGTAATTATTTTTTTCGGCATATTAATTCTGTAATTGTTTATAAAAAAATATATTATTTAAAAAAAATTCAGAAGCGGGCCGCTCGCCTCCTCCAAGATTTCCAGGTAGGGTTCAGTTCGCTACTATGATTGATTTAAACTCCTTGTTTAGCATCTGTACAACGAGTGAATTTATGAAGTGCATTTCGCTGGGTATATTGTTAAAAAAATTAGGTGTTGAAACGTTTGAAACTGGGTGTGCCACGTCCTACTCGTGCTGTTGTACTATGGAAATTATCGGACTCTCTGAATAATTGAGCCATAGTTCAAACACTGCAGTACTGCATTGCTGCATTTCTTGCAAATAGCCTGCATACCAAATCGTCGTTTCAGGCAGCAATGGAAAAGGTAGATTAGTTGACATGTTCGCTAGGTAATCTAAAACACTGAAGTGATTGATCAATTTGTTAAGACAAAAGTTAGGCTTACAGTTAAATATCGCCCGCATACCATACCACCATTTATGGAAAATGAAGATTAGTTGACTTGTTTGTTAGCTAACCTAAAACATGGTGGTAACTTGATAATTTTGTTAAGACAAAGGTTAGGCTTATAGGGAACATATCGCCCACATATAGTAACTTAATTTTGAGAGCAGGAAATTTCCAGGAAACATAGCATATCCTTTGGTTTACCTGTTTTTGTTCAATCACGGGTAAGTGATTGTAAGTTTTTGTACAATCATCAACGCAAGTTAGAACTTACAATACATCTTAGAACTAATAAATGCATGTTATTAATTTCGTTATTACAGAGTTCTGTTCACAACACCTTACAAAATAGTCTGCAATACCTGTTTATTTGCCCGGTTACAACCCCACGAAAGGCGGACTGTCTGTTTTTCAATTGTACTTCCATTTAGTTACTCCAGTGCTCCTTCTGCATTCTTTCTGACAATAGAAAATTCACAAACATTTGGGTCAAGCCCACCTGCAAACACCTGTGACAGTCCACAAACAATGACAAAAGGAGTGCATATTTTTTTTTCGATAAAGGAAGCTTTTATTAAAAGGAGTGCATATGTAAACTATATATGCTGCACGAATGAAGATGTACTCGCCGTTGTGTTTGTCAAATCTCCCATCTGATTGAGAAGAAGAACCATTAGTACCAGGAGCACCGATTCAATAAGTTCACTAGACGAACTGAACAAGTGTTAAGATAAAAGAAAATGATGAATTGAACATGTATTCAGATTTTTTTTTTTTGATAACGGAAGATTTTTATTAATTTCAAGAACATTACATCGAGATGACACACGTCCTCAAAATTGCTTCCGGCCTCTGCTTAAAAAAGCACACAGCCAAATAAAAGAAAAGTAAAAGTAGACGGGCACAATCTAGTAACTAGCAATCCGTAGATTAGACCGCCACCCATGTGCTCGTGAATAGAATTCCTTGGAGACCTGCGCCAAACAATGTGTAGCCTCCGCCAAAGTAGCCCGCATCTCCACCTTCTGTAGCACAGCCCAAGTACGTAACCAGTGGATAATAGCATAAATAACCTGCAAAGGGGAAGAATTGGTTTTCTTTTGAAAAACTCTATCGTTCCTTGTTAACCAAATAGACCAACACGTAGCGGCAGCACCAAGAAGAACAAGGTTTCTATCATTTTTGTGAAAACCATTTAACCAATTACCAAATATGTTAGCAACACTCTTTGGATTAGATATACCAAACGCCACATATATAAGACACCAAACAGAGTGCGCGAAACGACAATCAAAAAACAAATGCTTAATTGTCTCAGGTTCGCTACAAAAGCAACATGTTCTGCATCCTTGCCAATTTCGCTTTGCTAAATTGTCCTTGGTTAATATCACTCCTCTCCTAAGGTACCACAAGAACACCTTTATTTTTAGTGGGACTTTGAGCTTCCTGATCTTTTATTTAAATTGGGTACACCACTTGTAATCGGGGCTTGATAATGAGATTTCACGAGAATTGACCATCTTGGCACAGATTCAATGAATTCATCATCAATCGTTGTTAAATTAATACTAGCGATTCGTGAACATAATGCATTCCACGCCACTAACTTTGGTCCAAGCAATGATCTTCTCCAGGAAATATTTGGTTGTGCTGACGATAAGACATCCGCAATGGATACAAATTTCCGTCGAACAATGCTATATAAACCAGGATATTGATCTTTCAGTGGGCAATTTCCGAGCCAGATATCCTCCCAGAACCTCACCTGTGATCCATTGTTAATTTTGAAGGTGCCAAAGCAAAGAAAATCTTTCTTTGCCGTCATCAAGCTGGACCAAAAATGCGAGTCTCCTGGTTTCCACTCCGCTTGCCCCAATGGCTTTGAGCCTAAGTATTTATTTCGAATCAACTGTTGCCAGGTACCCTCAGATGTTAAAAGTTTAAACAGCCATTTACTTAGTAGTGCAGTATTTTTACATTTTAAGTCATAGATCCCCAGACCTCCTTGTTCTTTTGGTTGGCATAAGATGCTCCACCTAGCAAGACGATACTTTCTCTTGTGTTCATCCCCTTGCCAATAAAACCGAGAACGAAAATAATCAAGTTTCTTGAGAACACCAGTAGGAATTGCAAAAAAGGACATCATATACATAGGGAGGCTACTTAACACTGAGTTAATCAATGTCAGTCTACCCCCCACCGAAAGATGTTTGCCCTTCCAGCTACTAAGCCTCTTCTGAAAGCGTTCTTCTACCATTTGCCAATCAGAGTTTCGTAGTTTTCTATAATGAATCGGGATACCAAGATACTTCAAAGGGAGACTCCCATGCTTACACCCAAACAATTCCACATAATGTTGTAATGAATTTTGTGCCTCGCCAAAACAGAACAATTCACTCTTATGAAAATTAATTCTTAACCCAGAGACTTGCTCAAATGCACAAAGCAAGAGCTTCATGTTGCGCGCTTTGTCCAAGTCATTTTCCATAAAAATGATTGTATCATCAGCATATTGCAGAATAGACAGGCCATCATCAATCAAGTGAGGTACTACTCCCCCCACTAGCTCCTGATCTTTAGCCCTTTTAATTAAGATAGACAACATATCAGCAACAATGTTGAACAATAATGGCGACAACGGATCTCCCTGACGGAGTCCCTTCCTTGTCTGAAAGTAATTGCCGATTTCCCCATTTACATTAACCGCCACACTGCCTCCCGAGATGAAGGACTGAATCCAAGAAATCCACTTGGACGAAAATCCCTTCATTCGTAAGACTTGTACCAAGAAAGGCCACTTCACTTTGTCATAAGCTTTCTCGAAATCAATTTTTAGGATGACTCCACTAAGCTTCTTTCTATGCAACTCATGCAAAGTCTCATGCAAAATGACGACTCCCTCAAGGATATTTCGACCTCGCAAAAAAGCTATTTGAGTTGGGCTGACAACTTTATTAGCAACCGAGTTCAGTCTATTTGTGACCACTTTTGTGAAGATCTTGAAACTCACATTCAAAAGGCATATTGGCCTATATTGTTGTATGATATTTGCCTCTTGAACTTTTGGCAATAATGTTATGACACCAAAATTGAGACTAAAAATGGGTAACTCCCCCGCATATAGCTCCTGAAACATAGAAAAGAGATCCCCTCTAATAACTTCCCAGAATTTTTGATAAAATTCAGCTGGGAAGCCATCTGGACCTGGAGCCTTGTTGTGATCCATCTGGAAAATAGCATCTTTGAGTTCGCTCTCGATGAACTGAAGCGATTAACAATTCATTTTCATCCTGTGATACTCTCACAATGTCATGATATTCATCCTCATGAAGGTACATCAGACTTTCCTCAGACTCACCAAACAATTCTTTATAGAATGTGGTTATATAATTTTTTAAATTAGCCTGTCCTTCGATTTTCCCATCCTCATGGTCTAGGGAATAAATCATTTTCTTCCTGTGTTTGCCATTAGCAATCAACTGGAAGTAACGAGTATTATTATCCCCCAAGAGGACGTCTTTCACTTTAGCCCGCTGATAATATTTGATTTCTTCTTCCCTCAACAGACTGGCAAGATTTTCCCGAGCCTGAGCAAGATACTCTCGCTCGCTCTCAGTCAAATCCCTGTTCTCAGCAGCTATATCCAGCTCATAGATAGACGACTGGAGTGTGTGGATGACGTTATCAGTAAACATTTTGAATGGAAAAGATAGAAGAGATGGCAACTGTATTTAGCACTGAATTGCTTATGAATACATACATTGTCATATAGCTTGCATTACATAGTAAAGTAACAGCTAGAATCACAATAGAGTTATAATCATATAGATGATCAGTTGGTATGACCCTTTTCTAATAAAGCTCCTAAGTGTCGAACAAAACCATGCTCTTTAGATCTGCCAGTATTTGCATCAATAACAATTCTTGCATCTTCAAAAGACGTGTATCTAGTGGAGAAATTCTGTAGTAATGTGACATCATCGACACCAGAAGCAAGATCACCTAAAATTATGGAGTGGTCTGAAGCAGAATTTGAACGCTTGCCTCCCAAGCTAAATGATGCTCAATTTAACCTAAAACATTGGTCAGTATTTGGCATTACATAACAAACAAAATCTTAAAGTACCTTTTCAGCTACAGCACGGGTGTGGAACTCTACAAAACCGTATCCTTATAATTGTCCAGACAGTTTTGCTTGGCATGGATTTTGTTGTGTTTATCATTCAGTTTTGAGTGTCCTTCACCTTCAGTTGTATAATTGGATCAAAGTTTGACGCTGCATTCAGTGTTTCTGGTAATTGGTCATTCTACACATTTCATAGTTGTAAAGCAGAGAAATACCATTCTTCAAGCAAGAGGAAAAAAAGTCAGGTGGCTTGCAAACTCAGTCTTATTGTAAGGATATGAAGGAATGAAAATAGCCTAAAAAGAATGAGAGCTACTAGTATGTGCTAAGGATAAATTTAGTTACAAAATCATTACAGAGTACAGACCATCACTAAAATGACTCATAGATATAATTTAGCAGGGTTGTCTCTTAGCGACTGTTTATAGCTATTTTACATGCAACTTTTTAATGGACAGTCAATCCGCAGAAGAATGAAAGTAAAAAACAAACAAATGGGTAATCATACTGTGCTACTGGTGAATCTGACAACGAAGTCTTTCATGCATGCATATGCCTAGGCAGCTGGCATTTTGCAACCTTGCTACCAAAGCTAATAGCTATCTTCTACGTCCTACTCTGTTCCATCGATCTATAGTCCGATATTTGCTATGTGCAGAAATGGTAGAAGAAATAACAATTCCTTCAACAATATTGTTGAAAACTGCATAGTGTTCATACTTTTTTAACATTTTTTGTCACTATTTCCCATTGTTAAGGATAATGAGAAATTCTCAAACTCTGATTTATGTATTTTATTGACTTATGTGCCTTTTATCATAATACTTTTGTTTGTTCCGTTCCAGGAAGCACATTTGGGATAACTACTGCCTGACACTTCTTAGATAACAATTCTGCACTTTCTTCTTAGATAGTAAGTGAATTTTGAAAGTGTGGAAGAATGAATTTTGGATGGTTTAAGGTGTGAGGGTTGTGATTTGCTACAATGCTACTTGCCATATACTACTAGCTTAACTAGCCCCAGTCATATGCTTGCTTAACTAGTTCTTGTTATCGAGTGATGTACTTAAATCTACTCGCTAACGTACTAATGTAGTTGTATTTTGGATATATAGTATGGTTAATTGATCTTAATATGTGTGACATATATGATTTTTATTTTCATGCATTATCCAACTAAATATTCATGACCGAGACTAACTGTATTCAGAACGATCTATATTCACTCTGTATTCGTGACCGAAATAATCCACATTTGTATTCGAATCCAGTACTATCTGTATCCGACTTTGTATCGAGAAAAAATTTGAAACATGATACAGGATAAGTGAAATCCGTCGGTATCCGCTCTGTAATTACTCTGACGTTTGACAGCCAATGGGGGAGCTCTGGGGTGACTGTTCAAGATAAGATGGGAGAAAGCTTCTGTAATTTTCTTAGTCCGTTCTCACTGTGGCTGTCAGTGATCTAACTAACGTTGGCGTCATTTGCTTGATACGACCCCCTACAAATAACATAAACACTTCCATGATGCCGGGGTGTTGCCACGTCTTTGCATCAGCTCTGTTTGTCTTCGTTAACCAAAGCCAATCCGAGGAGTTTGCTCTTTGACTGACAACTCGCACGGCACCGCCTCTTCTTAACGCGTCCAAAGTGGACTCTGTTCGCACGGTAGAAATTTAAAATTTCGATTATTTTTTTAAAAAATAGACTCGGTCGCACGGTAGAAAATTAAAATTGCAATTATAACACAAATTATTCACATATGTGATCTCCTTCTTCTTCTTTTTCCTTTTTTTTTGTTGCAAAAATGACCTCCTTACCTACCACGAAAAGAATAGGGGTAACACCTGGCTCCTACGCTCGGGGACTATGAGAGGTGGGTTATCGTGTTGTCACAACGCAGGAAGCAGGCAATGTTGGAGTTGGCACCAAGTGCGGGAGGAGGCGACTTGCCGTGTTCTAAATGCGTGGAAGACCAGTTGCCACAGAGCAACGGCGCGGGAGGATGGGTGCCATGGTACTGTACGCGGGAGGTCTTTTCATGTACTGTAGCACGCAAGGTATCTTCTACGGTATACAAAGGCTATTTTTGTAATTTTTCGTGAGAGGGAGTATTTTTTAAATAAAAAAGAAAAAAAAGAGAGGAGAGGACCAGAAAAGTAAATTGTTCTAGAAACACGAAGGTAGTGCCGTGTAGTGGAAACCAAATTGCTCCGAAGTTGAAGAGCCAATGGGGAGCTCTGGGGTGATTTTGTTCAAGATAAGATGAGAGAAAGCTTTTGTAATTTTCACTTCCATGATGCCGGGGTGTAGCTACGTCTTTGCATTACCTCTGTTCGTCTTCCTTAACCAAAGCCAATCCGAGGAGTTTGCTTGCCTTGTCTCCCATGCTTTCGGCGAGAGCTACTTGTTACAATGGATCGATGGGCCAGACCATGACTAAGGTGGACCCGGAAGATCACCCTTGGATGAATGTGTACTGAAGTAATTGAAAGAAAGCAAATGCCTAAAATCACAGGAAAGCCAAGGGAAATGGGTCTATGGACCTCGATGCCACAGCTGGACGTGACGATAACCCATATGCAGTCGGAACACCAGCTTTGGAAGGATGATACATACGGGGTGATAGGAAGAGTCAATTTGGTTGTATAGGAATGATTTGATCTTCAACAGAAGTTCTTTTAACTCATTTGCACAGGTAATCTTCAGGGGAACGCATTGGATCAGAAGTTGATCTCCGCTGTCTAAAGAGGAAGAGAGGGGGATGCCTTTAAGGGGATGCAGGCTGCTAGAGACCACAGTATTGGATCTATTTGCCAAATTTAGATGGAGAATGAGTCTTAGAATTGAGGCCTAGGGCCTGTCGTTGTATTTCTTTTGGTTTTCGTTTTTAGTCTTTTGTTGACGGTATGGTTGGTGTTTTGTTGGCGGTAACGCCGGTTGTTTTTTCTGTTGTACCTTGTGGAATTTGTACTGTTGGCCGTATTCCTCTTTGAGCGAAGAGGCCGGATTGTTTCCTTTATCTAAAAAGGAAGAAATCCAAGGCTACCACCCGTGCGAAATCCAACAGAAAGACGTCGATGGATCCTCATACATAGGATTCATTACCGTATGTGACTTCCTCTCCATCCACAGTGTTTTAGATTCCACAAAGCGCACATATGCATCTTAAATGTACTTTATGCTCATAGTTCATTTTTTAGATAAAGGATTAAATCCGGCCTCTACAATTGATGGTCATAGTTCATGTGTGACACCATTTATATCGTAGAAATAGCAGGGCAAACATATGCTCTAAACCCAACTCTAGCGCCGTGTAATTCAGTTGATTTAAACAAAAAACATCACTACACCTACCAACACGCAAAGAACGAACTCCTAGGTTACGCAACATAAAGTAACTGTTGTGTTCTCCTTCCATAAAGGAAAATATTAACTACTTCAACACATGTCCAATTTCGGTGTTTCTATTATTTCTACCACCATAAGGACTAAATCACAATAATTTAATAGCTGCAAAAATCAATAAGGCGACAGAGCTCTATCGTCATTTCAACTGGTGACAAATCATGTGTTGTCTGTCTTAAATTTAAAAGACAACAAGACAACCTCTGTCGTTAGTTCAAACGGCGACAAGACCTCTATCCCAATTCAAATGCCGATAGAGATTCCTGTTGGACTTCACATCAGTATTTTGTCAATTCGATTGGTGCTCTGTCGTCAATTCAAACGGTTAGAGAGGAGTATTTCTGTAATTTTTTAATTGGTGTATTATTTTTATTAAATTATTTAAATTTTGATTATTTTTAAAAAAACGACTCGGTTGCTCGGTGGAAACATGCCTTGTAGTAGACTAAATTGCTCCGAAGTTGAAGAGCCAACGGGGAGCTCTGGGGCTACCGTTCAAGGTAAGATGAAAGAAAACTTCTCTGATTTTCCGAGTCCGTTCTCATTTGTGACCGCCAGTGATCTGACTAACGTTGTTGTCGTTTGCTTGACACGACCCACTACAAATAGCATGACATGATGCCGGGGGTGCAGCCACGTCTTTGCATCGGCTCTGTTTGTCTTCATCGAATCCGAGGAGTTTGCTTGCCTTGACTCACTTGTTGTGGTGTTGGTTTTTTATTTTTTCTCCGAAGAAAGGAACCGCCTATATACGTTGGATTATAAAAAGGAGTCCATTCTGCTACTGGTCATGACTCATGAAGAGTTCAGAAACTTCAATTGAGTTCTAAAAATTTTCAGTTTTACCAATTAGATCCTTGTACTTTGCACATTTTATTCAATTCGGTCCCAAAATGTTTGCCAACCATTAGCTTGCTACATCTAATGTCGCATCTTCTTCTTTTTTTCCTTGAAACGAAGTAATCTGGCGTCCCCACTTGAGGGTGTGACCATATCATCAGAGTACGCACGGTTCTTTAATTTCTCCATTTGTGTGTCCCCAAGAGAGAAATTGGATAATGTATACTCACTGTTTGGCTCCGTTTCCACCACAGACACCCTCCATCAACCCATGCATTACATGGCCCAATTCCATTAGCTCGGACGCCACATCATAAGCTCCTTTAACCAGTCAAGGATTGTTTAGAACACAAACACAACAGCTTCGTAAAATTTTCACAGGAATTTCACTTAAAACAGTTCAATTTTCATAAGAATGTTAAAATTTTCCATGTTCCAATCGGAGCCTTAACTCTTATTGCATATAGCACAAAGGGACCCAACTGAATGGCATGCCAAAGTTTCTGAGCCAAATTGACAAAATTACAAGTTTGAGGATTCACTTGAAACCCTGGGTAAAATGCGAGGGGGTATTGGTAAACTGACCTCCATTATAAACTTGATCGCTGAGCCAGCATTACCCTTGCGGCCTTGCCATAGAGCTTTGTATACGAAACATAAGTAATTGCTCCACCAACCACCTCCAACACGGTAGCTCCACCATGGCTGCTGCCTCAAGCATCCCATTCCATTCCATTTTCATTTTCTTTCTTTGGTTTAACAACTGCAATTCTGCTTACCCAACTCTCTCCCAGCATAATCTGACCGAGATGACTGTCCTAACAGTGGACTACTGCCACGGCCACCTGCCTCGGGGAAGCCCTTACGGCACTTGGTCTATAGACCGCGGTTCAACTATGGCATCATGCAATTGTTCCTTCGACGAGCTGAAATTTTCGAATTACAATTCGCTGTGTTTCGGGAGGAATGAAGGCATGCCCATTTTTGGTGCCAAAACAGTACTACCTCATGAAGGGAGTTTATCTGTCAATGGAACCGCTCATCCCTTGACGACAAGCCCCTGACGGACGGAGGAATTACTCCTAGTAAGCTCGGCATGGATTTCGACGATATCAATGTCCCGGATGCGTGCGAGGATTACCATGATCTTGCAACTGCGGAAAACTTCTTGGAGGAAATCCTCGCGTTACAAATACCTCATGTCAGCGAAAAAATGGCCATCCCGGACAGAACACGAAAATTTTTGGTTGTTCTTGACAAGACAACGAAGGTAGAGCTGGGTCATCTGAAGGAGGCGACTAGCAAGAAGCGCAAATTCGGAGTAGGGGCCACTGCTGCCTTAGCGCTGCCCGGCTTGTTCTGCACCGTTTCAGGGCTTCTGCTCTGGTGCATGCTTAGGAAGAAACGACGAGGCACCGAGTCGGAGGAAGACCAGCCCATCTTGCAACCTGATCAATTATTCCCAGGGATGGGGCCTAGAAGATATACTTACTCCGAGCTGGTTGCCGCGACAAGCAACTTTGCAGAGGAGAAGATGCTTGGGAAGGGAGGCTTTGGTCCGGTGTACCAAGGCTACCTGAATGACCAGAGGTGTCACGTGGCCGTCAAGATGTTCTCATCGGGGTCGTCCTCTCAAGGGAGGAAGGAGTTCGAGGCCGAGGTCAAGATCATGAGCCGGCTCAGGCATCGGAACCTCGTCCAACTCGTTGGCTGGTGTGACAGGCAAGGCCTCTTGCTTGCCTACGAGCTTGTGCCCGGAGGCAGCCTCGACAAGCATCTGTACAATCCTGAGAATTTGCTAACTTGGCAAGAGAGGTATATAATTGTTTGCATTCAAATTTGGCAAGTATGGTCAACATCGGTAAGGCCCAGAGCCAACCCACAAACACACATCTACTTTTCCTTTACTTTCCTGTCAATTAAGAGTAGCCAATTTAGCTTGTAATCTTTCATCTGTAATACTCTTTGATCAATCGAGTTGCGCATCGCCGGTATTGATCTTTGTTGCATTACACCCCTTTTGGTTCATCTTTTTCTTCGATCTTGTTGCGCATCGCCTTTGTCGGGAAGAAGTGGCCTATTTACCCCATCCAGTCTTTCCGCCCGGATCGACTAGACTTACCGTTCGTTTTGATCGAAATCGACTTGCATAAGTCGATTAGATCCATTTATCTTCTTGCCGATTGCAAGGTCAAATCGGCTGGCACGCCTACACACTTGAACCCGGTGTTTGTCCGGTGTGTTGAGGCTGAAAACCCTCCGTCAAGTTTTTGGTGTCAACATATTTTTGGCACGTCCAGTGGGGCGACAATCGACAAGATGACTGCAGGCAAATCTACCGCACCAGCCGACGTGGACATCGACGCCATAATCGTCCCCACTTTGAACGATTTAACTCCAGAACAGCGCAAGGAAATCGAAGATCGGAAAGCTGCCTTGGAGGAATTGATGTTAAGT